>JAUCNO010000663.1:14801159-14814886 GCA_032353835.1 Enteromius viviparus
CTTAATTTTGAACAAATTAACCATTAATTAATGCTTAACTAATGCATTATTTTGGACCCCTATTCTAAAGTGTTACCCAAACATTTTCTCCTCATTTCCATTCAATCATAGCTGTTTCTGAACCCATTGAAATGGTTTGTGAGTAATTTTCCTGACGCCTGACCCCTCTGATCTCTGAACAGCGTACAGTGTTTTGTCTGCCGCTCTTTTTTGCTTTGTCTTCTTTTTGCGCAAAAATTAAACTTGAAAAGACAAGCTGTTTACAGGTCAAGAGTCAAAAGTGAAACTGTTTCAACTTGCAGAGTTGTGTTACAATATGCTGCTACTCAGTTCAGTGCAGAGAGTTGATGTGGGTCATGTAACACTGTCTTTATTATTATCCTCAGGCGGTCTTTACAGACCTGGATATCCTGGCCGCTATCTTTGCAGCAGCCATACATGATGTGGACCACCCAGGAGTCTCCAACCAGTTCCTAATTAATACCAGTGAGTGTGTTTTATCTACATACAGAAGACAATGCATGCTTATGGATCCAAACTTCTGCAGTTATTGAAATGCAAACCATATGGAAGAACCAAGCCTCAGCGTTAGCCGTTTCATGTCTCTCATAAACATCATGCCTGTCTTTGCTGCAGACTCGGAGCTGGCGCTCATGTACAATGATGAGTCTGTTCTGGAGAACCATCACCTAGCGGTTGGCTTCAAGCTTTTGCAAGGGGAAAACTGTGATATCTTCCAAAACCTCTCCAAGAAGCAGCGCCAGACTCTCAGAAAGATGGTCATTGATATGGTAGGCATTTGTGCTCGTTGATGTTTTCATCTGTAAGCTTTTAGCGTTCACACGACTCTCGCAGAAGTTCAAACCAGGCAGCTTTTTGTTGGTCGAAATTCGAACATGAGGAAAATATGCGTGGGCAACTCCCACGAAATCATGCGTAATTGAAATTGCGTCAAGTGGGAGTGTTTGTTTCAGAACCTTAAGCATTTTCTTGTTTGTCAAGGCATAGATGAACATAGCAGTTGTGCTCGGTTTCACACCAAAATACCAGTCTGAGATTGCCAGAAATGACTTATTAAACATGGAGCACAACCAAAGTTTCTGCGAAAACTCAAAAACGCACCTATACTTACGAATCGCTGCAATTTCCTTTTAAAATAGGCGGTAAACAAGTATTCATTTTCGAAACAAACTAGGATTTACAGTGCCTGAGTTTTGACTGAGCTCACTTTATGTTATGACGTCTCATATGAACGAGTTGCTCGGTAGCGCATGTGATATGGTGTTGCACTTTTAAGCAAAACAGCTCAAACCCACGTAGAAGGAAGTTAAAATGCCACAACTGCATTAGGGAATTATTTTATTTTTTTATCACTTTTGCTTTCGTTAATTCTATGGGAAAGGTTTAGGGTTGGGTTTGGTGTCGGGCGTTTGTTATTTTCTAACTTGATAGAGCATTAAAACCTTATACAATAATACATGTCTATAACAACGTAATAAAAACATGACCATGGTCACATATACAAGTAGTATGTTGGGTTATGAAACCCTACTCAGAAGCAGGATTAACAGCGTTTTTGCGATTAATTGTGTGCCACATATTACATATAAACGCCGCGTGTATAATCAGTTGTTTCAGCGTTTGTCAGATGGTGAAAGCTAACAAGTGAATTACATTGAGTTTACATTCATGTGTCATGCAACACATTCTGATACGTCACCTTAAGAAAGTGTACTATATAAATTGCAACATTGTAACAATTTAAGTAAACAATTTGATATCTGGAAAGACACTAAGTCTCAATTTCTTTTTATAGGTACTAGCAACAGACATGTCCAAGCACATGAGCTTACTGGCTGACTTGAAAACAATGGTCGAGACTAAGAAGGTGACTAGTTCAGGAGTGTTGCTACTGGACAACTATACGGACCGGATACAGGTGAGTCCTGGCTTGTGTCTCCTCAACAGTTGTTTCTTCGCTACTGGGTCCTCAAGTCAATATCCTCCAACATCCTGTCTCGCAGGTCTTACGAAATATGGTTCACTGTGCCGATCTCAGCAATCCCACCAAGCCATTAGACCTGTACCGGCAATGGACGGACCGCATTATGGATGAGTTCTTCCACCAGGGTGACCGAGAGAGAGAGCGAGGCATGGAGATCAGCCCGATGTGTGACAAACACACCGCTTCAGTGGAGAAGTCTCAGGTGAGGATCCAAACCGTCCACATGAAATAAGAAGTACACTTTAGCATACTTGAGTGTAGTTACTATGGAAATAATATACTTTGAAAGAGTACACTTGAGTGCAAAATCAATAGGACACTTAATTACAAATTTAAAATGGATTAACAATTTAAATTTACACTAAATGCAATAAACTCTGGTTTCACAGACAAGGCTTGCTCTTACTCTGACATATCTTAAAATATGTCAGTGCCAATTTTCTGACTCGAGATGCACAGCTGTAACATTTTCTTCTAAAGCATTTTTATAAAAGCTGCTTAAATACCTTTATTTAAGTAAAGGCTAGTCCTGGCTTCAGCTAAGCCCCTTCTGTGAAACCTAAGTACTTTTTGACACACTTAAGTAGAGATAAAGTGCATCTTTATGAGCAGTTTTATAATTATATTTTTGTGAAATATGATTAAAGTATATTTTCAATGTACTGAAAAGCGTTTATGCTAAATTAAAATAAACTGTTACATCATTTATGTTTAAATCATGTGTTTAAAATAGTGCTGTCAAATGATTAATTATGATTAATCACATCCAAAATAAAAGTCTTTATTTACATAATATATGTGTTTATACTGTGTTTATTTATTATGTTTATATTAAAACACATGTACAGTATATATTTAGAAAGTATTTACATGTAAATGCATTTATATATTTATTTTCTTATATTTGATATTATATCTATTATATATTATATAAAGAAAAACTTTTATTTTAATGTAGTTAATAATCATTAATCCGTTTACAGCAGTAGTTACTTAAATATCTATATTATATAATATTATATTATAAATATTTATATTCAAAAACAACATGTGCTTTAAGATGTTAGTCAGCATATCAAAATAAGAGTACCTCTCTAAAGCATGAAAAAATGGGCTTTAAATGAAAGCTTTTAGTAAACTTTAAAATTGTATTTAAGTATGCTATGAAACATAGTCATGAACATGTACTCTTTATTCCATTAATATTATAATATCTGCAGGTACAAGTTTTAAAAATTATACTTTAAGAGTTATGCTTGTTTAAATACAATTAAGCATGCTTCTTTTTTACAAGGTACTGGTCAAGTCAAGCATCTTATAGAAGGAACTTGTTTGTTTTCTTTTTAGGTCGGTTTCATTGATTACATCGTGCATCCACTATGGGAGACCTGGGCGGACCTGGTGCATCCAGATGCTCAGGATATCTTGGACACGTTAGAGGAGAACAGGAACTGGTACCACAGCATGATACCACAGAGTCCCTCCCCTCCCTTCTTCGAAACGGGAACTGATGGCGGAGACAAGTTTCAGTTCGAGTTGGAGGTTGAGGAAGGAGAGAAGCAGGACACAGAGAACCTCTCAGAGTCGGACTGTGTGGAGATAGTGACGCATTCGCCTCCATCCACCGAGACGTAGCACCTTACTACAATGACTGTCATGTTGGCCATATTTAATGAGAGAGTAAAGTGGAGGAACGTTATTCTCCCGCTTCCTGAGAATCCTTTCGAGGACCGCTGTGTCTCGGGACTCAAATGAGGAGTGAGCGAACATCCTACACAATCTAGCTGGAAATCCATTCATTGCCAGAAGCAGAGAGACGGACGGCCGTACCGAAAGTGCCATAAGCTGGATTTTCTTAAATCAGACGTTACAGTCTGATGCAAAAGTGGGAGTGGGTTTCTGTGAAGGAGAAACACTGACCCTCTTATAAGAGGGCTTTGTACTACAACGTGACTTTTTTGTAAAAAAGTGACTGCTTTTTCGTACTTGTGTGTTCTTTTGTGACTTTTTTTGACGTCACATCCAACTACTCTTCTGGAAACGTGCTGTCGTGCTGAAAGCAAAAGCATGTAATTCCCAGTTGGGAATGCAGTCTTCCTAAATTTTGGACTTCAGAATAATCTAGTGCCAGCATACTTTATTCAAGTGATACAAAACCTTTGTATTTTGTAATGAACGGTTTCTCTTTTAAAAGGCGTTCTTATTAAGCGATACAATTAATGTGACGTTTTATGTCGTATTAACTAAAACAGGATCCAAAGACTCCAGATTTTCAGTGGTTACTCTTAAAGAAATGTTCTGGGGTGAATATAAATTAAGCTCTTTCGACTGTATTTGTGGCGTTTATGTTGATTGTCACAGAATTTTTTTTCTTCCATTGTAAGAGCCATTATAAGTACACCAAGGAGCTACTTTTATAACTATTGTATTAGTGATTTGTGCTTTAAAAAAACAAGATGAGTTGTTTTTTTTGTGGCAACTGACGTTACCCCACAGATGCTGTTGATCAAGCACTATTAAACCCAGATTATTTCTTTTAACCACTTTAATATGGGAAACAAACATCCCAACACTCAATAGCGATATTAAACTGATCTATAACTAATGTTTTTTTATACATATATATACTGTATATTTAGAAAATGACCTCTTTGTCTCTGTGAATGTCATTTGTCAAAGCAACAAAAGAGATTTAACGTTCCAAAAATGTACTCATCATTTTCAGGCCTTTCTTTTCTTCGAATCTAAGCTTCTAATATTCACAGAACAGTCAACAATAGACCTCAATTACACAATCGCTGATGTCAAACAATGCGGTTTCTCCTGATGTACGTTCTTACTGGTCAGGAACGGGATGTGGTGAACGTGCGTCATTCTGATTGAGATTAGTCTTTCATTCGCCCCAAACAAGTATCTTTCTTTCCTAGCAGTATGTACACTGTTTGCTTTTGCTTACCTTTTGTGTTAATGCATTTTGTAATCAGCGGAGGACTATTACTCACAGAAGCTTTGCCACAGACACGTGTAACTCACCCGAATCCGATTTAGGGTTACTATATGAAGCTGTAACTGCAGACTTTGTCTTTTTTTACTGGTGTTTGTCATTGTGAAACCGATGATGAACATGCATACTGTAGAAGAACTCTGATTTCACTGGTGGAATCACTGTAATGATTATTATTATTATATTTATTATTATTATATTATCATTTTTAGTATTAAACCTCTGTTAAAGTTGTGTTGCACATTCCTTATTTGCCCCCCCCCCCAAAAAAGAAAGAAATTAAACAGAGAAATAAATGAAAAGGATGTTGGTCGTTTTTCTTTTTAAGGTCAAGCAACCCAGGATTTTGTTTGTCACACAGTAACAGTCCTGCACATACTATAAACTATAAACCATCTACAAGAAAAAAAAATACAACTACAAGAAAAAAATACTTTTCTACAAGAAAAAAATAGATGCATGGTTGTGCATATTAGGCTCTGTCTGCAAAGTTAATATATAATTTGTAATGTATTTAGTTTTTTGTTAATATTTGTTCATTCAAAACTAGTGGTGACATAAAGAGTGTGTCGAAAGTGAACAGTATAAGAACACTGTGGCACACTAATGGCACACTATGGCATTTATTACACACAATATTGCATACATTGTTTTAAACTATTGGATAAATTCATACCCCTATGCCTTCATACTGCTCCACGGAAACATCAAAAAGAAAAAGTTACCAGCTTTACTCATTACACTGATAATTGCAGATAATACGTTTTGCAAATTTATTTATGCATTTATGCAAATGAGTTTCAGAGGATAAAAATATGCGCTAATTTGCTTTTCTAGTCCAAAAATCTGAACATTGGATGTCAGGTTTTTTTTTTACAGTCTAATTTAGGGTGTCTAACTCCATAATTCAGGAAATGCTTAGAACTGAGAGAAAACGCTGTATTTTCACAATTTTGGGGGGATTAAAATGTATATAATCAAGCAAATTCAGGATATAGACAGGAAAACAATGTAACATTTGTAAATGTAAAATGTAGATTTATTGCTCATTTTGAGAAAAAAACAGCCTTTTGTATTTGAAACCCAATGACACAAATAGATCAATTGCTATAAAATAAACTATTAACAGTGTCTTTAGGATGTTTTCCTTCCACTAGTCTAAAAAACACTTTGAAAAACCTAAAATCTCAAACTTGACAATTTGTTTTTGCTCCACTTAAAAAACTTATGTATTAATTGTTCACTGTTTCCCCTGGTCTCACACACAACAAAACACCAAAGACAGAATGAAGCAGTGCATTCATTCACACGTATCAGAGTACAGATCATGTAGACGTGACATCTGCCACCACCCAGAAACAACCGAAGCGTATCCCGCACAACAAGACTGGTTTCACTGAGTACCATGCTGAGCTTTACCAGTGATGTCGATGATCAGCTATAGCCAGATGACCTTTGTCTAGAAAACATTGTGTTTGACTGAATTTAAAGTTGTTATAAAACATATTACACACCAATTATTAACAGAAACATGACCAAAAGACCAAAAAAAGAAATGTACCCTTTACCTATATGGATTTCTTTCTTCTGCTGACCACAAAAGAAGATAGGTTGGTAACCAAAGAGTGAGCCAGAAAGTAGCCAGAAGGAAATTAAACTTGAAGGAAAGTAAATGATGACCTTTTTTTGTAAACTATAAACACAAATGTCAAATAACACTTAATTTCAACATTTATTCTCCTTATCTAGTCCTGTTTAAAGAATCTGCTGCCCAGCTTTCTGAGTTATCGAGAAAATGTAGCACAGAAGACAAAAAGAACGTTACTACAATTAACTGAATCAAAAATAAAAAAAAATGGTTTCAATTACACACAAAATTAAGTTCCAATGTAATAATCAACATTATTATGTCAGCAGAACTCACCACAGTAATGTTTAGAACATTTAAATACATCAGAATATTTTAAAACTTGCACTATGCATTTTTTTAAGTTAATGGCGGGAACATTTTGCATCTCTAAAAAAAGTTTTAACGCTCTAAAGACCAAGTTTGGTAAAAATAACATTTCTCTTAAAAAACGTTTCTGACGGGGTGTTGTTAATATTAGAACTTGCTTGAAAGAACAAAAAAGAGGCAAGAGGGTCTGAGTTATCAGAGAACACGGGGAAGATGCTTGGGACGTGCTATTTAGGGTACAGTCACTGCTTACGAAAAATCCCCTGACACTTGGGTCAACTTTTTCCATTGCCACCATGTCAGGAGTCTTGAAAGCTTGGGAATTTTTTTTTTTGGGAGCGCCGCAAAAAGTTTTCAGAGTTTGACGTCAAAGCGCTTGTTGTTGAGTGCAGCACGTGGAAACTTAATACATGTGGGCCCCTGGAGGCTCTTCTTAGGGCCCTTTGCTCCAGAGGAGGAAGTGATCGAGGCAAAAACAAGTTTGATCACTTTTCCTTCACAGAAAAGGCAGAATTTCCTGATAGCACAATCTTTTATCATGCCCTCAAGATGAGGGCCAGGTTTCTTATCTGACGATGCTTTCAGAGAATTCATTCAGGCAGAGTAAAACAAGGAGTTTGTTGACAGAGAGGAAGGCAGTTCGAATAAGTTCAGGCATATGCCACCAGATTGTATATCTATCCCTACTTTTATTAAAATAAATGTTTTTCAAGCAAATTTTTGAATGACATTTTATTTATATTCTATATTTTAAGGTTAATTTTGTATCAAATGTAAAATTTCAGTATTTGTGATTTTTGAAAACACAGCCTGGGTGTTTAGTGGATGGTTCACTGTAAATTACACATTCTTATTTGTAATGTCTTTTACAAATATCTTATTACACATTTGATCTAAAATAAATAGTGTGTATGTGTTTATTCCTGTTAACTAACCTACTCTGGGGTTACTGGTCAGATTTCTGTGAAATGATACCTGTTTTCAATCATCAGATGAGAGATTGCAGTAGCTGTTGACAAGATTTCAAGATTTCATTGGTCTATTTTGCAGTCTTTTCTTCGTTTTAGCTGCTGGCCCCTTGTGGCTATATATGGTACCTCTCTTGCAAAAGAGCTTAAGTAAAGCATGACAAAGTGAAGCATTTTCAGGCCCAAAATTATGAGTCTGAACAATTATTTCAGGGCTGAAAAATCAGTAAGTTAAATGTTTATTTTTTATTTTAGACCTTAATTAGTTTTGATAAGTCTTGTTTTTGTTCTTGATCTGAGCAAGCATCAAGTATATGTGGTGAAAAAAAGCATATAATGAAAATACATTCACTTTCAGGTCATTCAAGATGTAACTTTGTTTCTTCACCTGTAAAAATGTCACATTACTTCTCAAATGGATCCTTTTGAGTAAATGGGTGCCGTCACAATGAAAGTCCAAACATCTGATAAAAACATCATCATAATTCACAAGTACGCCAGTTAAGAGTCTACCGATAAACGTCTTGTGAAGTAAAAAGTGGCATGTTTGGAAGAAAATTCATCATTAAGGCTTTTTTTAACTTCATATTGTTGTTTCTGACTAAAACTGTGGATATTAAAGTGAGAGGACAATAGAGAAAGGACTTTTTTTGAAGGAAGTGTTATTATAGATTATGGACTCATATTTTAGCCAGAAGCAACAGTTTAATTTTGTTTTTTAAACAGACAATGTTTCACTTAATTTAATTAATGGACTGTTGTGAGGAATGGATTAATTGTGGATTATTGTGATATTTTTATCAGCAGTTTTTACTATCATTCTGACGGCACCCTTGCATTGCACATATCTCTGTTCCCATGAAGTAACAAACATTTCTACATTTTTTATGGCCTGAAGGTAGTAGCTACATGTCAAGCAAAACATTTGTTGCTTCATATCAAAGTGTAGTATTTTTCCCACAATTGCTGAGTAGTAAACTGAGTAGGCATCCTAACTGTCATTGAAAAACAAAATCTATTATATTACCAAAAAAAATCTCTGAAGTATTTTCACTATCAGACTTTAGTCCACCAGAAGGTGGCGACTTATCATGAATAACGTTCACAGGATCAGTCCGTTTGCCCCTAAAATCCCTCTTGTGAATGTACGAACCCTACTACGGCTTTGCTCTGCTCATGAATATTAATTACGCACCGTGACGCAGGCCTACCTGATTGGCGCAGAACACTAGTGAATCTGCGAACCAACGAATCCAACAGCGTTGAAAGGCTTGGCTCATGAATGTCAATTCGTTACCTGACTGGACGGTCCAGGAAGGTTACCAACCTACGTCGACGTGACCTCATTAATATTCATGAGCGAATCCTCCGCCATAGTACGGTTCGTAATTACGCGACCCTCCCACACTCTCCCTCTCCGTTTATCAGCAGCTGTCCTCAGCATCCCCTCTGTGATGATGGCGTGCGTGGATGCTGCTGATGCGGCGGTGCCCGGGGCCTAACCCACCGGTTACCGGGAATCCCGAGAGACGAGGGCGCGAGAGGCTGGGCAGTATGAGCCTTTCCTTTAACGACCGGTTACCGGATCACTGCTGTATCTCATGTCAGTTTGTTTGCTTGCGTGCAACCGAGGAATGAAGTGCTGCAACCATGATGCAAGGTAAAAATCCCACTCTGGGCCCTTAAATCCATCGCTTGTCTGTTGATGTTGTGTTTCAGCGCGCTAAAATTCCCGGTAAGTTACATGATATCCGAATGCATTGTTTTGGTGAATGTCTCCTTGAAGGAGGTGAAGGATTATGTGTCTCACGTTGTAGGGCCAGTGGGCATGTGTGTATGCACCGTGACACACACACACCTGACGATGGCACATTTAAAATTAGGGGTTTCTGTCGGCCAGATTTACACATGTGGTCCAGTGCACAAAATAAATCAGGATGCTTGTGTGCCTTTGCTCTGTGGTCCACAGTCCCACCCTCATGATCTTATTGGTCACTGCATGCCTTGATTTTTGTTCTCTAATTTGAAGGGATAGATCACCCAAAAATACACATTTTGTCATCATTTATTCATCCTTGTGTAGTTCCAAACCTGTGTGGTTTTTATTCTATAAATAAAAAGTGAAGAAAAGACTGGACGCGTTTAAAAGTTTGGGTAATTATAATAATAATCAAATAAAAATATATATTTAAAATAAACTTTGTTCTATTGATAAAAAAAACAACATTCCACAAAAATATTATTTTCCACATTGAAAATAATAATAAATGTTTGTTGAATATCAAATCTGCACATAAGAATGATTTCTGAAAACTTATTGCACATTAAAAACTGGAGTAATGATGCTGAAAATTCAGCTTTCCATCACAGTAATAATTACATTTTATAATGTTTTCAAGCAGAATAAATGTTTAATAGTATTTCATAATGTTACTGTTTTTAATGCGTTTACTGTATTCAGATAAACGTAGACTTGATGAGCAAAAGTGATGAATTAGTTGATACCATTCTCAGTAGCAGTCTGAATCTTTTATTTTTCAGAAATAAGCAAGTTTAAGTAAATATGGATCATATTGGTTAGATTGGATTGATCAAACCAAGCTATCAAATAGACAGATAAATAACACGTAGAACGTAGTGCATGTGTTGTGTGAACCACTGTTATGATGTCTTATTGTGGAGCTTGAAAGTCAACAGTCCACAGTGATTATGAGAGCAGCTGGAACATTCCTCAAAATTTCTCAATTTGTGTTCAACCGATAGTCGCACAGGCTCTGAATGACATAAGGGTGTGTAATCACATCATCATGTTCATGTCTTACTGTTTTTATTAAGTGGCATTTTAGGACTTAAGTGTTTGGGAGTGAGCAAGCTGCACGCAGTTTCATCTGCTCGTATTTGTTTTAAAGTAAGTCGACTTAATTGCTTCACGTTTAGCCAGGCGGAGGAAGAAATGTCAGCTTTTCCCTAGAGGTCTTTTATACCAGAGGCATGGTGGGTGAATCTAAAACTAGAGGCTTTTACACTGGCACCGAGCCCCTCAAGCCGTCCTGTATCCCATCATGCCAAGATCTCTAGGCTATAAATTCTTGTGCCTTCTCTGTTAAAATCAGCCATGATGCCAGCCATCATCAGTGGCTTTTGTTTCTGCATACAAGTAAACCAGAAGATAGAGAAAATGTTGAAAAATAAGCACTTCTAGATCTTGCAGATATGTTACTGCTGACGTCCTTCCACCAGTAAACGACTGCATGGCCTTATTGCAAATTTGGTCCTCCAGGTTGAACATGCTCGTTCAGTTTCAATGCAGAGTTAAGGAGTAATATGATGTGTATATCATTTTTATTTTATAGAAACTTCAAGGAATCTTTCTACTTACTTGTGCTTAATTTAACAGATTGTCTCATCCAAAGTAAATTGCTTTGCATTTAGGCTATATATTAACCCACAGCATTAAAATAATTACATTACAAGACTAAAAGAGAAAAAAATGTTAACATATACACTTCCATTTAAAAAACTGGGGTCAGTACTGACAGTACTGTTTTTATTATTTATGTTTCTTCAGCTTCAGAGTCATTTCTGGAGGATCATGTGACACTAAAGACTGGAATAATTATGCTGAAAATTCAGCTTGGCATCACAGGAAAAAATAATATTTAAAATAGAAAACAGTTATCTTAAAAATATTAAATGCAAAAAAAAAAAAATCTTCCTGACTTTTCCTGTCACATGTTGCACTAGAGGAACTTTGTATTATTTTGCTCTTGATGTTGATCTTGACTTTTAACAGGACTGAAAAAGCGTACCCGAAAGGCCTTCGGGATACGGAGGAAAGAAAAGGACAGTGACTCCACGTGAGTAAGAGCAGTCTGATGTGACCATGCACATCAGCTCTACACAGATCTCTAAAGAATATTTTGATTTGCTCACTGGTGCATGCATGTGTAGAAATGGCTGCCTTGGCACTGTCTGGTTTATTGTGGTTTGAGTCAACTTTTTATTATGATGCATTGCTAAGACAGTGCTAAGTCTAAGTTTGTCAAATGTACAATATTAGAAGAGCCGGTCGTTTACTATTGGCATAAAGTCTAGCCCTCTTTGGAAGACATGTTCAATAGAGCAACTAGCTATTTGTTGTGTTTTCATGTTGTTTATTTATTCATGTTGATTCTTAGCCTTTTTGGCTCCAGGGCCAGTTTTTGTTGTTTTGTTTTGTTTTTTGCATAATTTATTGGATAAGAAACATTTTTAGTCACAATTTGTATGATATAATATTTTAGAGTTAGGCATAACCACAAAAAGCTATGCTCATTGTTTTTCTGCACGTGCAGAGTTTATTAGTTTACGTGACTTTTCCATAATTCTTTTTAAATGAAAGTTTTTCAAGACATTGTGAATCCATGTCTTACAAAGAAAAGATAAAACATTTGAAGGGGTGAATTAAATTGAGAAATATTTCATAGTAGTTCATTTTTATTGTAATGCTTATTTTGTCATATTTTAAAGTCATATTAAATGCCGACTGGATAGTTTCCTGAAGACTCTTTTAGTTAGTGGATAATATACCATAATAATAGTCCTAACATTTATTAACATTAAATTATACTAGAAAAATGTAACAAAAAAGGCATAATATACAATTTTGCTTAAGTTATACCGTATATATCAGCTAGCCAGTTAAACTGAAGATGATAATTTTCAGCCAGTTTGTAGTAGGCCCTAATATTTTTGTGGACAAAGTGTATGAAATGGACAATCTGAAGCTGACCGCATGAATAGTAATTAATATACGATATGTGCACGATCACATTATATCTTTATGCCTATTTATTTGGTAGATTTGTGTGCAATAACTGTTTATACTTATCATTCAGTCATACATCTTAAGTTTGAACATTTGATTTCACATTTTTCAGTGGATCCCCAGACAAAGACAAATCTGTGAGTACAGCATACTACATGACACTAAAGACTATACCTTAGGCATTGTTGTGAAGTAATATATCATTGTTTTTTTCTTACAATGTCTCGTCCCACATGTTTTATTCTCAGAAAAAAACCAATGGTGCACCCAATGGTTTCTACGGTGAGATCGACTGGGATCGATATGTAAGTAAATCTCTCCAAATGCCTATTATTCATATAGTTCCTGTGAATGTGATGCCTCATCTGTTTGTCTGTTTGATAACAGAACTCTCCTGATGTGGATGATGAGGGTTACAGCGTTAGACCCGGAGAACAAGGCGGAAATATCCTTCCAGTCTATGTTTGGATATTAACCTGTACTTTTTAATCTATTCTTCTGAGGAGCATGTGTGGAAATCAGGCACGATGTGGAGACTTTCTTAGTCTTACCCTACATCTTGGATTATATGACCCCAATAGGAATATTTGAACAAGTAACAACAAGTCTGCCATGTTTGTTCTGACCAACTGAGGAAAAAAGCATTACAATGAATCACACTACGAATGGTGATTAACTCTAACCATCAACTAGCTCAAATCACATTTAACAGTGCAAATTATTATTATTATACTTTATTCTCACATTATTACAGCGTGTCTATGAGTATAGTGTGTATTAGCGTGTAGATTTTAATTTCTGTACAGTTTAATTACTCATTGTCATACCATTCAAATTAAATATTAAGAAATTATTTTAATCTTAAATGCATGTCGGTGTGGCGTCACACCAACAGAGGCCACTCCCACTATAGTTGATTGACAGCAGTGTGTCACACAGACTGAACTGGTGTCTTACCTCAGACCCGCCCTGAGTGAGCCGTCATC
>JAUCNO010000663.1:14818033-14830919 GCA_032353835.1 Enteromius viviparus
AACAATGCTACAGATTCAGTTTGTCAACTTTAGATATCACAAACTAACAACAAACTATATTTTTACAGCTTTTTTAATTCGATGTTAATGTTAATCATTAAGTTTTTTTATTTTTTTTTTAATAAATTAATATTTATTCATCAATGATTCACCGTAAAGACATTTATAATTTATTATTTAGAACTTTTTATTTATTTCTGGATTATTATTTCTTGAGCAGCATATATATAAATACAAAACAGGTATTTTCAATTGTAATATAAAAATGTTTTAATTGTATTTCCGATTAAATAAATAATCCTTTGGAAAGCAAAATAGACAACTTTTTAAAAAAGTAATTGTAAAAACCTTATTAACCGCAAACATTTTGAGTCATAGAAATTGACATTAATTATGAATATGATTTAGCCATGCTAGCAAATTTAGGAATTAACATTAACCTAGATTATTAATGCTGTAAAAATGTGGTTCGGTATTAGTTTATGATGCGTAAAAACAATGTTAGAAAATTAACCCTTAATGTACAAGTCTTAATGAAAGACTGGTGAGATGTGGTGAAAGAGATGTACACGCTTCCACAGAATATTCTCCTCAGTATCATCTGAAATGTGTTAATGTTGATTTGATGTTATTGTCTAGTTGGCCCGTAGCCCTTTGTTAAATGAAGTGCTTAAACATGGATGTAACTGACATTCATAATTCATGCAAAAAGTGATGCCTACTTTTTTTCTTTTCTTTTTTTTAAATAATTTATGTAGACATTTTAAACGAAACTAAAACTCCATCTGTGTCAGGGATGCATAATTCCTTAAGTCGAAAGAAAGACACTTAAGGAATCAGTCAAACAGTTTTCCTTTTGGTTTTCCACAATGTGGACTTTATTTTCCCAAATCATTGTACTGTAGCAATATTTGAAGATAATGTGTAAAAATGTAAAATAGAAATTGTTATACATGTATCCGAATGGATATAGTTTCTGTCTTTCCTGTCAAGTTATTGTTCGCATTTACAGTTCATGGCAGCACTTTATTTTAATTTGTTTCAAATTTGTGGGATTTCTTTTATGCCTATTCTGTGGTTTGTAATGGATTATGAACACTCAGACTGTTTTTATTGCTGAACACGGGAAAGAAACAGCATTTTCACGGACTAGTACAGAAGAACATTTATCACATCCTTTCATTTATCACTTCCTTGTACTGTATTGTGTTGAAAGCAAGCATATGTCATCTTTATTCTCAATATTTTTGTTTGCTGAGCTATTTAGACTTTGTCACAAGACATATGTGGATCATTGCCTTTACAATGGTGAGAATACCAATCCATCAAAGTGTGTAGAAACTTACAGTGTCTAAAACATATCTCTAGTTACAGAGATATCATTTAGAAATACACATGACATTCCTGGATAATTCTCGGTCATGTGGTTTGTCTAACCTGTGTCACATTATTTCTGCCATTAATTAAGTGTACTTTATTTCAGTTTGGAGGCCTTACCTTACCCTAAAAGTGGAGGGATGGAAAGACAGCTGCTGCTTGTGGATGGTTTATTCCAGTTAAGACATGTCTCCATCGCTCATTTTATATATATAACAAATGTATTTATTATGTTTTATCCCAAAGATGTTGTGGTATTGTGTTTGTCAGCTAACTTGCATCTTGTTCATACATCGTTCAGAAAATGGAATATGCAAACATTTCATGCATAGAGTAACCTCACCCCAGATTTTAAGAGAATATAGAGACTGAAAATGCTAAATATATCAGAAGTGAAAATAATGTAATGTCTTAAAAATAAAATCAAGAACTTCGTGTTTAACACTCTTGGCTACTTGTGGAAGTTATTGTCACTATACACAATATACAACAAATCCTCATGCAAATGGTTTTTATTTATTTTTCCAGGGATAAAATTACCAGTATTAAACATTCTCAGAAATGTTATTTTATTTTTTTTAATGGTTGTACCAAACAATCTGAACTGTGTTTAACATTATAACTGATTGAATTTTGGCCACAAGAAAAAATACTTATCTTATAAAAAGACTTTATATTATAAACACTAATTACAGGGTTTCTGCATTGATCATCCATAAATGAATGCCTTAAAAGATCTTGAAACAAAGCAGAAAGCCTTAAATTCAAAACGTCATGGCATTAAATCTAAACATCCTCAACTCATGATACATTTACTCCAGGTGCAAATCGAAGCATATGACGTCTTGTTTTTAGAGAAACTGTACAAAATTAAATGAGTTTGTTTAAAAAAAAAAAAAGTACTAAATATCTATCAATGGGGTATGAAATTGGAAATTAATTTTCGTTGAGAGTTGAGTTCATTTTTTTGAGCCCATTGTAAGATATTTCCTTTTCAAAAACATTTTGTATCATTTTTTATTTTTAAATAAAAAATAATACATAATACATAAATTCTGAGGAAGAACATTGTGAACACATTGTGTTCAACTTAAACATTTACGTTTAGAAAACTTGTTTACATATTATGTTCCCTTTAGTTCATTCCTTAGGCTACATTTTCTTTTATTGGTATTAAAAAGGTGCTTTAATATTCTTACTTTTATATCAGCTCACGTGAACGTAACTAAGCAAAGTCAGCATGCTATAATTAACATTCGAAAACTAAACTGTTGCCATAGTCGCCTCAGAACTCGTACCGTAATTCTTTGGCGGGAGTTCCCATTCAAAGTGAAAATTAAATCCGTTGACAAGGCAACGTTTGGCAACAAGCCGGCGGCGGTGCTGAGTATTTCCGGTTTGTGGAAGAGTCACATCAGCGGTAAGTGTGTTTTGCTGCGATGCAACGTATTTATATGCATTTAAATTTAATTTACGGTCCATTGCATGAACAGAAACACGTTTGTTTTAAGACACTTCTAAATTATTTGTGCTTTATCAATGCAAATATATATATATATTTTTTTTGTAACTTATTTCAGGTTTTATTAGTCGATATTCCGCAATAAAATGTCTGATTTAGCGAAAGAGAAAGCAGCACGTCTGCTGAAGAAGCGCGGAAGCTTGTCTTCTCTGGGAAGTCATGAAGTCAGAGCTAAAGAAACATTTGCCAAAACTAAGGAGTGAGTTACTGCCATTCCTTAACATCTACCAACTCACGTAACAAAATCATGTTGAAAGGTGTCAATATAAAAGTGCAGATGATGAAGGGTCGTGTGTTTGTGTGTAGCTCTATGAGTACTGTGTCTTACATGGAGGAGCCTGGGCATCATGATGATATTCCACGGCCTGCGGTGCAAATGGAGAACACCTATCAGCTCAGTGAGTCTCTTCTCCTTCACTGCTATCACCAAATAAGCCATTCAATAAGATCCAGCAACATGATTTTACACAGAAGAAACTAATATCATATATGACTTGTTCCTATTGTACAGTAGCCTACATTTACAAATTCTAATAGGTTTTAATATATTGGATAGAATATGACTTTTTTGCATTAAATAAGTGTTCTGTACTCTAGACTTTAATTAAGAAATATTCTTAATTTTCTTTTTTTTCTGTTATTTAAGCAAAATATTGCAAGCAACAAAAAAAAATCACCATGGAAATGTAATATATAAAACAATGTTATATTGGTTTAATTGCTTTTTAATTTAGTTAATTTTCTTGCATCTCTGGTTGTACTTTCCATTCTGTTTTTGGTCATTTTTCTTAATAGCCAACTACTGAATTAACATAATACAGGTAGATATTGATCATGTTTGGTGGGAAAACAATATCTTAATTTTGTTATGAATTGCCTACTTGAACATAACAAAATAATTTTGATAATATCAATATTGAAAAATAAGATCTGCCCAAAATGAATACTGTATCTCACTGTAAATCACGTTTGTTATAGTTAATCTAAACTACAACCATATTTAAACACAAACTACAAAAAATAAAACCACAATTTAAAAAATAAATAAAAGCAAAAACATATTTTATTTTATTCTTTAGCAACATTTCTCAGGTTAAAAAGTAGTGCTGTCAAACTAAATGAAAGTTTTTGTGTACATAATATATGTATGTGTATATTTATTTTGTGTGTATATGCACATGCATGTACAGTATATATTTAAGAAAATATTTATATATTAAATATATTTATATATGACATCTATATGTATAAAGGTAAATATTTTCAAATTATATACTGTATGTGTATTTATATATAGATAATAAATATGCACAGTGACATTACACATACATGTATCACAATAATAATAAATAAAACTGTATTGACGCTAATTCAACTCTAACTCTAACTCTAGAAATACTTCTTTAAACTGCAACACAACTAGCTTATTAGGGTTTTTTTTAGTTACAGAGTTTGAAAGTTACTGCACAAGAAGAGTAATATGACAGAAATTAAGTCAGAGATTATTTGCTAGCATTTTATGATTTTTATGTCTGTAAATGTTTGCGCAGGCCCTGCACGACGTTTCCCGGTGTTAACAGTGAAGGACATTCTGAAGGATGTGTTGACCAGCTACCTGCAGGAGGAGAAATATGAACCCGAGCTGTGCAGACAGATGACCAAAACCATCTCTGAGGTCTGCTGACCTTTACACACTCATCAGTCATCTTTCATAAATCATAATACATCAACACTGAATAATCAACACACATTTTATTTATTAAAGCATTCTGAGGTAATGGAATATATAAACACAGATATACGCTAAAGCGTGTTCTGTTACTGTAATTTCAGGTGGTCAAAGCCAGAGTTAAAGATTTGATGATTCCCCGCTATAAGATCATCGTTATTATCAGCATTGGTCAGATCAGAGACCAGAACATGCGCATGGGGAGTCGATGTCTGTGGGACGAAACGCACGATAATTTCTCCTCGCATACTTTCAAAAACAGCTCGCTCTTCGCCACCGCTACTGTCTATGGTGTTTATTTTGAATGATTGTGTAAGACTATCAGCTGGGTTTTAGTGACGAGTGATTTCTGCCAACCAGTGGCATCTACACTACACATTTGCTCAGTTTAACGGCCTTTGAAATAACTTTTTAAAGTCAGAAACAGAGGTTGAATATGTATGAGCCGGTTCTGTTTACTCAACATCTCTGATAATGATGAGTTAAATGCAACGGTTTAATACGAACATACTGCTGTTTATATATAAATATATATATATATAAACAAAAATTTTGCACCCATGTAATGAGTTCATCATTCTTGATGATGATGAGATTTCTGACAGCTTCACTAAGGGCTGTAAATGGCCAGAAGTGTAATTATTGTCTATACTAATGACACTGAGTACACATATATATACACAGAGTTGAAAATCATAATTGTATTACCTCATTGTGTGTCATACCTCATTGTAAGTCAATAAATCTATATGTCTATTTGTTTTGGGAATGTAGAAGTACAACCATCATTATTTGGTAATTAATTTATACATTATATTATATTATACTATTCAATTATACATTACTATATTATTGATAATGTCTTTGTTTATTCAGTTCAGTTAAAATAGCTTCAATTCATTTTTTGTTTAACGGAAAATAACAGGAGTTTATGAAAATATGGTTTATAATACTTTATAATAAAAATATGCTAAACATTTTTTCTGAAAAAACTCTTACAGTCATCAGTTAATGCTTTTTACAAGTACAAAACATATATAAAACATAATAAATAAAATGATTATAAATAGACAAACATTGTCATACTTCTAAGAACAACAAAGTAACATTAGCTGCATCTCTGAGCTTCAGTCTTAACTCTTAATTTAACTGTAAACAAACACATGAACATAATATCATTTGCGTTCCACGGAGGACAGAACGTTTGGATGATGTGAGCGTACATGAATAATGGCAGCATGTTCTTTTTTTAAGACGGAAAAAGTTCAAATTTAAATAAAGCAAAGTTTTCTAAAAAATTTTTTACCCAGTTGTGTTTCTTATGTCCCTGTACAGACATGCTGAGGATCCCAAGTCGAGCAAAAATCCTGCGTAGAGAGGCTCAGTGAAAGTGCAGTGATAGGTGTGTAAGTGCGTGAGTGTGTCAGAGACGCTGTAGAAAGACAGAAAGCCACCCAGCCAGTCTACAAACAGGCCCACTCGAGTAGATAAAGGTGAAGGGGCAGGTACGTCGCTTCTTATATTATTATGACAGGCAGTTAATCTGTTATTAGAGCTGAACAGAATCCAAGACTTGTCATTGAGTCCAAACCGACATTCTCTTCCTCCTTTCCTGCCGATTCCTTTATACGACACTGCTATAACAGCCTGTCCGCTCCATTCAGCTTCCCAGTAACAGCGTCCAGACAGGCTCTCTTTGCTCAAGAACTGCTCAAAGTTCTCAAATCTCTCCGGATGGTCAGGATACGACTGCTTCTCTTTTACATATGTCACCTTTGTGTAGCCCTCACACAGGATGAGCTGAGTGTGTGCTGTGTTTGGATCCAATGTGATATCGCATGAATCTGCATTCAAAGAAAGTATACAGGAACATTATAATTACAGTATTTAGCGTTACAAAAGGTTTGTATCCGAGCGAACACCTACATTTCTGTAGACCAGGTGTGATTCTGATCTGTTCTCCATGTTGCAAACTATAAAGACATAAAACATAAATACATTTAAACTGAACAAAATCTATCATCATTCTTCCTAAATCACATTAGGTTTTGTTCAATATGAACGAATCGTTCAAGAACGAGCCATCACTACTAATTATACAGACTATTCCTCACATTGTCAGTAAATCAACCTCAGAACTTTTTTCTCTGCTTTTATGGGGTTACGCTAATCTGCCCTGTTCAGTAAATCTGGCTCTTTTGAGTCCTAAAAATTGAAAAATTTGATTTTTAAAAATTTATAGTAATAACAGGTACTTGAGTTTCTCCAACTTGATGTTTGGATTCTGCCGTAGATCTGAGAGCAGCTTCACTCCTGAATCTCCTGGGTGATTGTAGCTCAGATCCAGCTCTCTCAGGTGTGAGGAGTTTGAACTCAGAGCTGACGTCAGATACGAGCAGCCTTTTTCTGTCACCATACATCCAGACAATCTAGAGGAAGGAATCACATCAAATTACACACAGAAAAGAGACATTATTCGAAATATATTTTATGTTCTGCAGAAGAAAGTAAGTTTTAAACTATATAATGGTGAGTAAATGATGACAGAATATTCATTTTTGGGTGAACTGTCCCTTTAACTACACACCTGAGTATTTCTAATTGACAGTTAGGATTCTTCAGTCCATCACAGAGCAGCTTCACTCCTGAATCCCGCAGGTCATTGTTACTCAAGTCTAGCTCTATCAGGGGGCAGTCAGCTGACTGTAGAGCTGAAGCCACACTTTCACAGCACTGATCAATGAGATCACAGCCAGAAAACCTAGAACAAAGGGAAACACAATTCTTTGCATGAATAACAAATGCACAATTAGTCATAATTGGTTTGTTTAAAAAAAATCTGTTTAATTTAATGTCAACATAATTTTTAACTCTACATATTTCTACATAAAGTCCAGAATTATTCACAATATTTTTTCATATAAGCCACACTGGGTTATTTAAATAACCAAATGCAAAAAGAATGATGTATATTGTGCTGATTTTTTTAGTCGCAGCTGAACCTCCAACTCAAATTGTACATATTTTACTTAGTAGTTATTCATATTAATATGTACAATTGTACTTTTTGTGAGAAATTGTATGTATTTTATGAAGTGTACATTTGTAGGATGTACAATGACCACTCCAACCCCCGCCCCTAAACCTACCCTCACATAAATCATTTAAAATAAGCCACCTCATAAAAAATGCATGAATTGGTTGTGAAATTGTGTCAGGACCTCTGACTGTATTAGTTATAGGGAAATTTACTTCTGCACAGTGGGGGTTCTACATGAAGGCCTAGGGAGGCTTGTGTCTCTGTAGACATGTCCCTGGCCACCCCTGTGCTGACCAAATAGTTGAGAGCGCAGCAACAGCGAGAACCACTCTTGGATAGTGGAGCTACAATTATCAGGGCTCTCAAGTGTCACGCATTCATCGTGAGACACACGCATTTCAGCCAGTTCACACACTCCCACGCCACACCTTGTATTTAGTAAGTAAGAGATAATTATAACTTGTACATACAATTAATAGACGAGGCGCAAGCATACGATTTTAAATTCTCTGCCGCGTTCATAATCCCACCAAGTGCCAGCTTGCCAGCAAGTTCGTTACTGGGCAACATGGGTGCGCGCACACACACACGGAGTGGAATTTGAAAGAGTAATAATGACGAATGCGGTAGGTAATCCATTCATTATTTATTGATGTGTATTACTTAATTTTATGATTCCTGGACAAGACCAGTTGCTTGTAATCGAAGATAGTGTGAGCTGCAAGTTGGCTCAGTTGTTCGGTTGACTCTTTTGGCACCAAATTTATCTGTTTATTTTTTATATATTTGTATTTTTTAAATATATAAACCTATTTATTTTATTTAGATGAATTTGTCTCTTTTATCAGATTTACCAATTGTTATAATTCATATTTGTGCTGATCCTTCATGAACAATAAGTAAAATTACACTGCTAGCCATAACTTCAGAGAACTGGGTTGGCCAGAGGGGCTGCTGTGCAAATATTTTGTTGCTCCTCCCCTATAGCAAATCAAATCTCACTCCAAACTTTTGCTAAAACTTGAGAGCCCTGATTAATTTCTTCTGTTGCAAGAGTCGAAGGTAAGCAAAACAATTTCATCTCGTGAGTGACTTGTTGTTCTTGCACATAACCGCGTTACTTTTGTTTTTCACACTGATAATGAAAATGGCTGGTCTCAAGATGTTTAAAAACTTGGTAACACTTTTATATTTGTTACTGTATTTGTTAATCTTTGTTACCCTTATAATTTTTTATGGCAATACCTCGTTTGGACCTGCACTTACTGTTGTACAAAATAAATGTTTGTATGATTTTAAATTAAAATAAAGTTTATAATCTTTAAATATCATTTGTTGTCATTTTTTTAATGTGCCCCTCTGGTTAATCACTGGCCCCTTCTTGGCCCCCCTAGTAAAATTTGTCTAGAACCGCAACTGCTTCTGCATTCAGTATTTCTGCACGTCTGTAGAGGGCACTGCAGTAATTGTAATTGTATTAAGTGATTTTAAACTGTTATGTTGTGTGATTGTGTTGAAACTGATTGTACTGATGCCCATTTTGGCCAGGACACTCCTGTAAAAGAGATCACTGATCTCATCAGAGAGTCTTTTTTGGTCAAATAGAGGTTTATTAACAATAAAAAAATTAATAAATGCATATTATAAGACAATGAAAGTGTTTTTTGACCTTGCATGCAGTCAACCTGTTGTTGGGGACTCCCAAAACCACAATATGAACCTTTCATAACCCATAATACTGGCACTTTATAAATGTAATTGTGTAATATAATAATTTAACACTTACAGAGCTTTTCTGCAGTTCCTCACAGCAGGTATCAGTCTCTTTCTGCCCTCCCCTGATGTGTTGTATCTCTTAAGATTCAGCTCATCCATCACTTCTTCTGACATCTGAAGCATGTAGGCTATTGCTGAGCAGTGTCCAGGAGAGAGTTTCTTCTCTGAGTGTTTCGCTGAGGTCAGAAACTCCTGGATCTCTCTGTACAGAGTGTGGTCTCTGACTTCCAGCAGACAGAGGAACAGGCAGATGGATCTATCTGCTGGTAGATGGGGATCCTTTTTAATTTTCTCTTTAATGTACCTTGTAATTTCCTTTATGCTCTCAGAGGTGCTTTCAGTGTAAGCCAAAAGACCATGTAAGAGTCCTTGATTGGACTCCAGTGAGATGCCCAAAAGGAATCGAAGGAAAAGATCAAATTGCCCCTTCTGACTTTCTAAAGCCTCGTCTACTACGCCTTTAAACAAGTGATGCAGTGCAGTAAAACAACTCAGCACCTCCATAGTCGTACTCACATAGTAGAAAAAAACATAAAATGCAGCAAGAAACTCTTGAAAACTCAAATGTATGAAGCAGTAGACTTTTCCCTCATTAAGCACAGCTTCCTCCTTAAAGATCTCTGTGCACATGCCAGATTGCATCACCTTAGTGACATCTATGCTGCACTCATTCAGGTCCTCCTCATAGAACATGATATTGCCCTTCCTCAGCTGCTTATAAGCAAGTTCAGCAAGCTTCAAGATGACTTCCTTGTTGGACCGTAGGATTTTTGGATCTGACCCATCATACTTTTGGTTCTTAACATTTGTCTGAATGATCAGGAAGTGTATGTACATTTCTGTCAGAGTCTGAGGGATTTCTGCATTGTCATCTTGCTTCAAGAGGTTTTGAAGCACAGTGGCTGATATCCAGCAGAAGACAGGGATGTGACACATGATGTAGAGGCTTTTTGATCTTTTAATGTGTGAGATGATTCTGCTGGCTTGATGCTCGTCACTGATTCTCTTCTTGAAATACTGGTCCTTCTGAGTGTCATTGAATCCCTGGATTTCAGTCACACGGTTGATGTATTTTGAGGGGATCTGATTGGCTGCTGCTGGTCTGGAGGTGATCCAGATGAGAGCAGAAGGAAGCAGCTCTCCTTTCATGAGGTTTGACATCAGCACACCCACTGATGAAGACTGGTTCACATCAGAAACTGTTTCAGTGTCTAAAAAGAGTGGAACTCTGCTTTCATCCAAACCATCAAAGATGAACACCACTTTAAACTCAGCGTAAATCTTTGAGTCCAGATTCTGAAGCTCGGGGTAGAAGGTCAGAAGAAGATTGTGAAGACTATAGCACTGCTCTTTAATCAAGTTAATTTCTCGAAATGGAAGCATGAACATGAAATCTACATCCTGATTGGCTTTTCCCTCAGCCCAATCCAGAACGAACTTCTGCACAGAAACCGTTTTTCCAATTCCAGCAATGCCTTTAGTGAGAACAGTCTTTATTTTTGCTTGTTTAAGTGAAGGGTCAAAGATGTCATTGCAGTAGATTGGAGCATCTTGTGAGTTTTGTTTTCTAGGTGTTTTCTCCATGTGTAAAACCTCATGTTCTTCATTCACCCCTTCACATTCGCCCTCTATGATGTACAGATGTGTATAAATCATGTTCAGTAGGGTCTGATTCTCTTGTTTTAAGGGTCCCTCAAATAAGTGCTCATACTTGTTCTTCATGCTGGTTTTGTGAATATTTTTAACTCTTTGAAGAATGTCATTCACTGGTTGGAGACAATCCTGTTGCATGTCTTCATTCACCTTAACTCTGTGTGGATGTAGAACAGAGTGTTTACGTCTGTCTCTGCACTGGGGAAAACTAAGTAGTCTGATATGACCTGTCTGATCACAGTATGAATGTTGATGCATAGCTCATAGGGACACATTTGGACTGAATCTACTGTTTTTATACAATAAAAAAAAATGTGGCATGTCCTATGGTCTAATGCACATCTACTTCATACAACTCTTATATCTGAAAATATCTGGATTTTTAAGTCGTCTTGTAGATCTTTATTGTAAGGGATGTTTAGTCAACTAAGTGGTTAAAGCACATTGACAATAAAAATAAGTGGAAACTACTGAGTTTTATTATTTGAAAGCAGGGGTGCATCACAAAGCTAAATGCATTTAGCCCATGAAGTTGAATGAATGCACCATTTAAGCTGTGAAACACTGTGATTATAAACAAAGACCTGCAGCTGATTACAAGATTTCCAGGTAATCTGTTTTAGTGCTGTCAGGTCAGATGAGTTGAGTTGTATGGACGGAAGAAGGAGGAAGTCCTTTTGCTTTAAAATCATAAGGGTGCATAAGCAAACAATGCTTAATTTAAAAATTGCTTTTAAATGACTGATTTTCATATATATTACATCCTTTTGTATTACATAATTCTTAATTACCTGAAATCAGAGGTCACTGTTTTATTACTGCGTAGCTGAATGAAACCATTACTCTTGGAGGACTCACAGCTGGGCTCTGGAGATGCGGTTGTGTGACCCTCATCTCTGATTTAATGAAAATCATTACAATGAATGTAATTTACGTTAAAGATGGTGAAATTTCCTTACTAAATTATTCAACTTCAGAATTTCCTTACCTGGGTTCAGGGGTCATTACTGGTGGATAATCCATAGACTTATTGCTTACTGACATACAAATGGAGTTTGGAGATGTTTTGGGGATCTGGTGATGGACAGCACCATCCTCATCTCTCTCCTCACACACACTCATTTTAAGGCAATATCTCACTTCCCATAGAGCCTAATGTACAATAAGAAAAAAAAGATGGTTTTGTTGCACATAAACCATTTATTTGTCAGTTGCATTAACAAAATATGTTAAGAACACATTTTGAAGAAAATACCTGGCTTAATATAACTTAACACAGCTATAACGTTACAGATAACAATGCAATGCACTGAAATGTCGCAAAGTCTACCCAAAAGTATTACCGAATTATTACATTAGACAAAAAAATCCGATTTTATTACGTTATTCCTACACTACTATATTTTAATAATATATTAGACACTTTTGTTTTATATTATTAAATCGTCTGACCAAATATCCCGTGTAACGTTACGTTATTTTTTATCTGATGAACTTGACCTACAAGTAACTCCCTCTAGTTGATCTTACTTACTTAGAGGCTGCCATTTTGGGTTTTATCGGCTTCGATCGCGTGTCACCCCGAGATTTGCAAACCACGTTCAGTAAATTATTACAAGAATAATAGTTATAACAATAGTATATTCCTGCACAACTGGAGAAGCAGCAGTTTCAGGACCCTCAGTTTTAGGACCGCAGTTTCAGGACCCTATTTTTTTTCTGACAGCGCCATCTAGCGACCGGGTGATGTAATGGCGGCTGCTGTTTCAGGACCGCATATTGAGAACCC
>JAUCNO010000663.1:14854303-14870951 GCA_032353835.1 Enteromius viviparus
CACGTGGTACTATATTGTTTCGCGGAAGGATGAAAATGTTAATTTAAAACAAATATGCCAATAAAATGTTTCAAATTCATATTTCATGTCCAGTTTTTTTCAATATGTGGCAAGTATCCGTGTAATAAGCGGGATAATGGACAGGCAGCCGGTAGTTATCGCAGAAATATGCCCCGGCAGTGACACTTCCAACATTTCTTGTATCATGCTGAAGGGGCTTACATATTTATATATCATGGAAAAAAACAGAACCTAATCATCCATATTTCCACATTAAATGTTGGAAGTGTCACGCGGATTCCTTCATAAAGTTCTGGGGTCATGTAAGGCACTTTTCTGTATGAATATAGCTTTGTCCAAAGGGTTATTGTTGTGCAGAAACATTAGAGGTTCTTTCACAAGCACAGATTCATCCAGAAAGGCTTATCTGCTTTATTGTATAGCTTTATACCTATGATGCATTTAAAGGGGTCAACTATTATTTTCCTCCAGTGAACGTGAACTTTTGTCAAACAGTGTGAGCACAGGCTTTTATCCTTGAGAAACTAGATATTTTAATCTTTTCTATTGTAACGTGTGAGAGAGAACAGCAATTCCCAAACTGCTCGTATCACGTTTAAAGTGTGTTAGACTGCTGCCAGTGTTTGAGAAGCGTCACAGTTTAATGATTTAAAGAGTAAAAAATTAGAAACATTTTAAACTTTAAAAATATTACTTAAAAAAGAATTACCAAGTGAATTTACTGTTGTTTTTTACTATGAGGTGAGGCAAGATTTCTGTCCCTCACTCACTTTTTTTTACTAACTTACAGTAGTTCCCCCCAAAATGACATTATTCACCCTGCACTGCAAAAAATATATATATATATATATATTTTTTTTTTTTTTATGGTAATATACCGGCAGCTGGGGTTGCCGAAATTCTACCGTTAAATAATGGTAAAAAGTTTATTTCTTTTACGGCAAAAAATAGTACACTGTAAAAAGCAATCCGTTAAAATGTACGGTAAAAAACCGACAGCTGTGGTTGCCAGTATAAAACCGTAAAAAATATGGTATCAAAGTTTTTGTTTTGTCAACAGTTTTACGGTTTTATTTAAAATTTACAGTTAAATACCGTTACAGTTAAGGAACCGTAATAGCTGGTATAATGTTAATATACCAACCTATTAAATTAGTGAAATATATTTTGTAGCTTTGAAATACACTGATAACGACCAAATGCAGATGGTGATGAGAAAGTCCCATAACGAACCAAATCTCATCACAATTCTGGGAATGTTCCCTGTAAATTTAACAGGAATTTACCATTTACTGTTTTTTACCGTTAAATTCACAGCCATTTTTTACAGTGTGGAGTAGTTCCAATCTGTATGAATTTCCTTTTCCTGCTGAACACACAGAAAGATATTTAAAAAAAAAGGTTTGCTACTGTAGTCACCATTGACTTCCAAAGTAACTTACCGCCTAATTGACTTTTATTAGCCATTTTTGCACCGACTGTCAACTCTGCGATGTTTAACACACTGTATTGCAACAACACAGCACTTACCATAACAGTTCTATTGCAATATATTTGACATGTAATTTTATTTCTGTGATCGAAGCTGAAATTTCAGCATCATTAATCTTCAGTGTCACATGATCCTTCAGAAATCACTGGGGCGGTACCATTTTTTAATCTGTACACTTTAGGTACCTTTATGATACCAATATAGATCCTTCAGGTATAAACTTACCTTTTTTTCCACAGCTCCTGTACCTTTGTAATATGCTTCGATTCTCAAGAATCATTTTGAAATATTCATTCTGAAAACAGTTTTTTCATATTTGTATGGAAAACAAAAAACTTTTTGTGCCATTTATTTGAACTACAAAACCAGACCTGTGGGTATTTATCTTCGAAACTGAAGTTCTGAATTATATTTACAAATTTTCGAACATTGAAAAATCCCAGATTCTGCTGTTAAAAGAGACAATAATTCCAGATCCATTTTTAACATTTTCTATTTATTTCCTGAGAACAAAAAATTTGGTGATGCATAATAGTCCCTGTCACATACACGTGATTCTAGCATTCAACTCCAGAAGGCTTTTATTCTTTTCCTGTAGTGCAGAAATGCAGATTAGTGAAATTCAAACTGAGCTATAGATTGGAGTCAGAAGATATTCAACATCAGAACGTTTATTTATTTTTTTCAGTGGGTTCTGTCATCCTCAATATTTCATTTATTGTTCCGTGTTATTTTAATGGAAAGGTCATTTCAAATTTAGCTTCTTCACGAACAACACCAAGATGCTGAAACAATCAAATAAAAGCATGAGCCCCCATTCCCCATATCTTAAAATCCACCACCTGAGCAAATTTGGCATGTGTTCGGAATAAAGCAGCCACAATACGATAAAAGAAAAATCATACAGCTAAAACTCAGCTCTCTACTGGGTGGCCAGCAAACGGTCCTCAGAACCTGCTGTGGATTGCTATACAAAACAAGACACACGTGACCAAATATAACACAACCGGGTCTGGAGATCTACTCGGACACTCTTCCTGTTGGTCATTTATAGCTTACAGAATGAAACAGTTAAGTGCAGGAGCCAATATGAACTGCAGTATTTTTCAACACTTTCTTGGCTTATTTCTAATTGTGTTTTATACACTGAATGGAAGATTATCCTGAAATTAAGAGCAGAAGCGTGCATGTTCTCTTCCTATAGAAGTGCCCTGAACATTATTGCTCAAACTTGCTTGACTTTCGAAGGAAATATGGTTGCTCATCTGTGTAATAATGATAGAGAACGGATTGCTTGCGCAGCTTTTCTCACGTCTAAAAACACCCTATTTTACTGTTGAATGAGTAAAAATGTATATATATATCGATACATGAAGGCATAGCGCAATAAACAGACACCTTAACTTTCAAGAATTAGGATTTTTGCTGTGGACGTTCAGCCTTCTTTCTCCAGGATGTTCTTCACATCTCCAAACACCTGTATCAACAAACAGATAAAAGGGAGCAAAATGAAACTCACTGATAGATGTGTATTATTATCCTTGAACAAACGTGAGTTTTGAGCAGTGAAGGTTTTTTTTTATTGTTTCTCCGATCACGTATGCAGACATGGTGTTATGTTTACGAGGCGTGATGCAATGCGACGCGTAAAAAAGACAGAACCAAGTCATGATAATCAGTGATTATGTCCCCACTGGATTATGTGTTTTATTGGTTTGGTGTCATAGCGCCAGGACACATTATAATAAGGGGAGTAACATTACCGCCGGTATTCGGCCAATCACAGTGCACTGGACAGCTGGCCAATCAGAGCACACCTGGCTTTTTTAGAACAATGAGCGTTATGCAAGTTGACTTGTTTAAGGAGGCGGGACTTAGAGGTGAAACTAAAATGTACAACATGCGGAAAATAATGTGTTTTTTTACACCTGCATAAACATTGCATTACAACAAATACACAAATTAATGTTCTTTTTAGCAACATCATATGACAGCTTTAAGTGTTAGTGATTTTGTTCTGTGCTTTTGTCATTTTTGAAATATTTTTCTATTCAGCTTTGGATTTATTTTGACTTCAGTTCATAATTTTAGTACTTTAATTTCAGTTAGTTGTCAAGGCAATGCTCCAGTTTTTTTGTTTGTTTTAAACTCAACTTTCTTTTTTCATTTTTCTCTGCACATTAAAACAAAATTTTTTGTATAGCGTCATTGTTATTTGAGGGACTATATATTCAAGTAGTGAAAGATGCATCTTAAAAAGCACACTTAATGAAATGGTTTTAATGATAGCTTGTCCTTTTGAGGAATAGCTCCACCAACAGAACTATCGAAAAAGAACAAGTTAATGAGCTGAAAACAGTCCTACCTCATCAACTGATCGAGAAGCATCAATCGTGCGCACCTTCCCCTGTTTCTCGTACTGCTCTATAATGGGCCGTGTGGATTGGAGGTATGTCTGGATCCTAAAAACGAAAACACGAGGTGACTCTAAAGTGCAAACAAACTCACTGCAAAGAAAGAAAGTATTTCCATACATTTCCATGTAATGCAAACCTATTCAGTGACTGCCACCAAACATTTTCCAAACACAATGCTAATTTCTGTGGTCTGCTAAAATTATAACAGTATTCATACTAGATGCTTTGCATAAAGCTTAATTCATCTAACACAGTCACGAGGGTCAGAACTACCTTTTCTCTAGACTTTCTCTGTTGTCATCAGTGCGCCCGCTGCTCTTGCCCCGCTCTAAGCATCTGTCAATACAAACCTAAAATACACAAGAGCAAAAAAAAAAAATCAGTTTTTCAGTTTTAGGCAATATTGACATGCATCATTCTTTTATTTGTGATAATTTTGCACTTATAAGTTTTAATAATTTTTTTTTATCCCATACATATATTATTACAATACTAACATTTTCAATTAATCCAAATATCCACACCAAACAATCAAAACTGAGGTTATTGTGTATTGTTGCACCATCAATGTCACTCAAAAAGATACATCAATAATCAGATTACGGCACTTAAAGCAGCCGTAAAGATAAAAGAGTCAACAAAACCTCAGCTGCTCCTCACCGAATTACTGCAGTCGAAGAAGAGCACAAACTTGACATCCGCCTTCCCTTCCATCACTGTACTCCATCCCTGCAGGTTGTCTTGGTTTCGTGGGAACCCATCGATAAGAAAGCGGAACTTCTTTTCATCGGCTTTCATGGTCTCTTCCATCGCCTGACAAACACAGATGTTTCTTCAGTAAAGAACACACCATTTCTAGATAAGATAAATGAGTAATCTGCTCAGAAAAGGCCATTAGAACTATAACTTGACTCTAAAGAGGTGTGACAGTTTTATAATGGTATCACAGTTACGATTTATGCCATTTATGATACAAGCCTGTCCATTAATGAGCTGCACTTTGAACCCCTGACAGTGAAGCTGCTTTCATTTGTTATCAAGTTCACTCTCAGTGATAATTATCTGAAAATGTCCACCAGTTTCCTTCTACAGTCACGACTTGGAATGCTTTGTCTTGTTAAGCAGGATGGACAAGCGTAACCACCTTTTTCAGCAAGTTGATGGTGATTTCAACAGGAACTATTTTGCCCTCTTTGATATAGTTGTCGATGAGCTGACCAAACTCGGAGCCGGTTCGGCTGCGCTCCTCTCTCAGCAGGTCTCCAGCAGACAGGTGAGTGTAGCTGTAGTTCTGAGCGCAGGAGAAAACACATTACATAACTTTACACGTTACATCAACAAAACATGACAACTGAATGGAATATAAAAGAGGGGTGTGTATGGGTTTGGTAACTGAACAGGCACGTTTGTGACAAAGTCTGTGCAAACACTATTTTTGTCAAATCAAGTGGTTTTTAAGACCATGAGACACATTTTCGGTTGCATCCAAACGTCCGGCCGCTGGAGTTTGTGTGACCTTCATGAGCATGCAAAAACATCTAAGTTGCACTAGGTAAATCATTTCACAACCTTGTTCAGATGCCATGTGGATAAAGTGAAGGTTTTTTTCTAGCACTGAAAGCACAATATAAGAGCAGATATGGTTCAATAACACTTTTTCTTCATCTGCAACCTAAACAACATTCTTCAAAGAAATAAGGATTTGACACTGTAATACTGTGGCATGCTTCACGTTATTCATATAAATGATCTAAATCCATTTTAAACAATTATTTTAATATCTAAAAATTCTAACTATTCACAATTAAAAATTAAAACCGGAAGAGTGAATTTTTCTTTAAAATATGACAAATTTTAATTATGCAAAAATAAATAATAAATAAATAATAATTAAAACCAGAACAGTCAAAAAAGGTGATTAAAAAAAAATCCAGTTACTGTAAATACAATATATAGTATACACTTTCCAGAATAAAGTTTGGAGAAGAAAAACAAAACTTTTCTTAACCCCATGTCTTTGTACTTTTAAGTGAAGTTCATTTTAAGATAAAAGTGTCTGCTGAATTAATAAATGCAATTACGTTTTTTAATGTCTCTTATGCTCAACAATAAAATAACCAAATACAGTAAAACCGCAGTACTGTACAGCTTTCAAATTTTTCAGTCATATATTTTAACATTTTACTTATTCATGAGTATTTTCTGTTTTTAGTGTGCTTCATCCCCTTTAGAAAGCATTAAATATTATTTAAAATATAAAGTGTTTACTATATTTTTGATCAAACTGATAAATGTCAGAATTTTTCCCTGCAACTAGAATCTAAAATAAATAAAAATCCTAAGTTACGTTTCACACATATGCCCTTTTACCCGATGCTGGTGCCAAATCATGACAGCTGAGCATTGCACAGACAGCAGGGTGGGACTTGTTTAACACAGCTCCTGTTCATAATCAGGACATATAAATATGGAAACGCTGCATAAATTATTACCACTAAACGCAAATTTTCCTACTAAGAAAATGACCTTTTCATCAAACTTATTTAACCATCATGATTCATGAAAAATGGTTTCGCTGTTATAGGGACGAGATGGCGCTGGGGATTGGCATTTTATGAAATGTCTTGGGAGGACATACGGAAATGAAAGATCTTTGTAATCTGCTTCACATCTGAATCCGTTAACTAGTCCCATAAAGCCTTGATGTTTTGCATACAGCGCTTATACAATATTAGTTATTCTCTATTAATATGATTTTAAAGCTCTGCATCTCGCTTACCTCCACGATTCTCGCGCATTGTGTCCCCTTCCCCGCACCAGGCCCGCCCAAAACAAACACGACCTGAGGCTTCATCATCACACTCAACCTGTGCACAACGCGTGGGAGCTTCTCCGACAGCCTGTGCAGCAAAGCCACAATCATAAACCGCGCAGATAAGATAGAGCTGCACTAATGAATGACCATCGACCCCTGCGAGTCAGGTACAGAGCTGCTTGAATGACCGGTTGATGCGTGTCCAGGAAGTGAGCGGAGCAGATTCCACTTCCGCCGTACACGTGTCCGACCAATCAGAGGGCAGAGGAGACATTGGCGTCACGTAAACCACGCCCACATCCCTGAACGCTCTCTAGAACGCGCACCCCTCCTGAGCTTAGGGTTCGCGCGCCAGCATCAGCACCCTTGTTGCCATGTCCGCTAATTCTAAACGATTCCTTTTTTTATTTAAAGATGGCTATAAATTAAATGCAAGCATTCCCAAATGTTAGTGTTCAGAATATATTACCATACTGATGCTTGACCTTCATTTTAGTACAAAGTATGACTAATCATACTGCATTTTCTCCGGAAAAAAACATAAGCAATTTTTTCTTGCGGCTAAATTAAAAAATGAGAACAGTTTAGTCTTTTTTTAATACATTTTTTGCCGCCCACAACCTAAACAACAGGCAACCTTAACAAGTTAAGTGACATTAAATCTCTATATTAGTTTAATCACACCATATTTAATTTAACATGGATGAAAATTAAGTTAATTTAAGGCAGTGACTATTTGCACTAAGTGTAAACAATGATAGAGGCTATTTACAATAAGTTCAAATAGCAATTAGATGCTATTTACACTTAGCAGAAATAGCATATTTTCTTAGTATAGATGCTATTTACACTAAGTGTGCACACAGTGATGGATACCCTAATCACACCTCGGTGGGCGGAGTTAGTGTAAATAGCCCCTGCCAATAAGGAAGACTATTTGCACTTACTGTAAACAGACACTCCATTAACTTAGGCTGCATGTCCACCAAATTGTTTTTTAATCAGCTGAAAACACTCATGCTGCATTTGAAATAGCATACTTCCCTTCTATATAGTACGCGAAAAATAGTATGCGAGGCAAGTAGTATGTCCGAATTCATAGTATTCGAAATTCAGTAGGCGAGAAGTACCCGGATGACCTACTGCTTCCGCCCGAATTCTGTAGTGCGCATACCATGGATGGTTTCCAGGAGGCATCATATTTGAAAAATGTAAAAAAGTTGAGACGCGGCTCATTTCAAGTGTACGTACAACATCAACATCAAAATGGCAGATGTAGTATGTAGAATTCCATTCATACTACCCATATTCATACACTTTTTAATGGTCGGGTAGTACGTTCGATTTTAAATGTAGTGCCTACTTAAGCAGTATGCAATTTCGGACGCAGCATCAGTATATTTCATTACAATGTAACAAATTGAATATTGAGAGAAGGGCGTGGTTTATCCTCGGTTGGAGGGGCGTGGTTCACCCCTCAGACTGACCTAATAACAGAGGGAATGATCAGATTTTGATTACTAAGAAAGATTACCAAGACAAAATCAATGTGCGCTAACAAAGTAACTAAAATCAACAAAGAAAATATTTTATTTTATTACAAAATATTAAGTTGCAATTTAGCATTGCTAAAGCTAGGTTTTATGTAAACAACTTCAGGTTGCTTGTTTTTCTTGCGCGATCTGGCAACACCGATCAGCACCTCACTGCAACTGAACAGCGACCATACAAAGCACATGTCTGCGTTAAGATTCTCTGCTGTTTTTCATTGGAGGAATATTTTTAAAAATCACTGGGGTATATAATGTTGCAGGTGGCTTGTGTTTGTTATTATTCCATCATCATATTTGCGTTCTTCAAAGATTTGCACAGGGTGTCTTCGCTATGGATGCAAGGGATGGAAGCACACAAAGGAAAAACACAAAATTAGTCCAGTGATGCTCATAACAGGCATTGCGTTTTTAAACGTAGCACCCAAGTTTGCATTGTAAATCAGATGCACTAAATCCCTGCTCGGCCGGGTGCGTCTGTGTGTCGCTTCTCCCCTTTTTTTAGAAGGAGCCGCATCAACAAAATGTTGGGTAGGTCGTTTACCTGGAGGAAATATAACCAGCGTACCCTCTCTATGCAGCACCGGCTCCCTCTTCAGCGCTGACATGCCCGCGCCCAGCAGAAAAACCAGGATCAAAAGGCTCAGAGCTACAGCTGGACGCGTGAATTGGAAGAAGGACGGCAAACAGGCACACACCGGGTGTCCAAATCGGTGGAGGCCGGATCACATCTGCTGGGGACGAGCATCAAGGGCAGTGCGGCACTCCAGCGCTTCGGGAGCAGGCGACAGGGATCACCCATACGCCCTCAGCTCCACAACAGCACCGTGTTCCCGTTACACTTCTCCATCGCTCTCAAAGATGCGCTAGAACAACGCACGCGCGCTCTGAAATGCATCAAAACATGTCGACAGCAGACATGCTTTTCAGTGCTTTCACCCAAAGGATTTGTCGAGAAATTATCGAGTTGGAAATGAAGACGGGGATCTGTCAGCGTTTCAAGGGATGTAAAAAGTGCCAATGAATATATTGCTTAAATATATTCTCCTTTTTCCGTCATTGGCCACATTGACACCCCTAATAAGCAGGACCATGGGTTGCATTCAGAGCATCGCCTGCAAGCCCCGCATCCGACGGGAGAACATAGTGGTCTATGAGGTCTCAGCCTCCATTGATCAATGCCCGACCATCATTGAGGAGAATTCGCCCATTGTCCTGCGATACAAGACCCCGTACTTCAGAGCATCGGCCGGGATCGTGATGCCCCCGGTTCCCAGAAACGAAACATGGACCGTGGGCTGGATTCAGGCGTGCACCCAAATGGAGTTCTTCAATACATATGGCGATATTGGCATGTGAGTATTCGGTAAACCAAACAAACAATGACAAGCTCAAGTTTCAGTGTGTGTTACATGACACTGACAGTAAACTGAAGCAAAATGTGGGAGTTTTTCATATTTAAAGGTCGCTCTGTTGGGGTTGTGGTCATCTGTTGTGGACAGATGAATGAGTATCAGGTTGTGCGGTTTGGCATCTCTATATCTTTGTAAAAAGTGTTCTTTATATGTAATATAGAAGGGTTATACGCCATTCCGAATAGAACTTAGAATGCGTTCAAAACTCCAACTACTGTAGTTACAAAGTAGCAAACAGGATGCAGAATTCCAATTCGAATTCGAATTTAAAGTAGATTAAATTGCAATGTGAAGACATCCATATAAATAAACACAATAAATTTTAACGTTGTGAAAAAGTTTGCCTTCAAGTTTAAAGATTTATACTTTATGTGGAGAGAGAATTCATTACCCAGAATGCACTTTCAAGGTTGAATTCCTTCAAAAAAAAAAGTGTAATTCCTCTTTGACGTATACACTCATGAATTGAAAGGCATTCTTCAACCCAAACCTATTTTGCCAAGCTAGTAACATAAAATTGTGAGAAATTATGTTGTTTAAGCCCTAAATCAAGCTTTAAACTTAAGCCTAAATTACGGCATTATCAAGGAGGCCATCAGAGTAAGAGAGAAGTGGTCAGAAACAGCTTAGAAGGAGATGAGTGGGATGGCTAACTAAGGAAAAAACACATTCATGAATATTTCATTCACAGCTCCATGTCTTTTAATCACTGTTTTTCCATATTTGTATGAGGCACTTTGTACTGAGCAGGTCCGCTCGTTCGCCCGTTTGATGTATTGAAGCACTGCCGCTCTTTGGACCCGTTCCTCTTTTGTCCTCCCTGACCGACTGCCTTCTCTCTCTTCCGCAGGTCCAGCTGGGAATTACCGGAGCTTCGAGAAGGACGGGTGAAGGCTATAAGCGATTCTGATGGCGTCAGTTATCCCTGGTATGGTAACACCACCGAAACAGTGACCCTCTCAGGCCCCACATCCAAACCGTCCCGGCTAACGGTGAGCATGAATGACAATTTCTACCCCAGCGTGACTTGGGCGGTGCCCATCAGCAACAGCAACACGCCCATGCTCACGCACATCACTCGAGACCAGAGCTTCATCACCTGGCTGGTGGCGCTAAACGCAGACACCAAAGAGCGTATCGTTCTTCAGACAGTGCGCTGGCGTATGCGCGTAGACATCGAGGTGGATCCTTCCATGCCGCTTGGCTCTCGTGCCAAACTGATGGGACGGCCGCACCAGGAACAGCCACACATTCTAAGTAACAATGAGCCCATCCCGCCCAACGCTCTGGGCAGGCCCAATGCCAACGATGCCCAGGTGCTAATGTGGAGGCCCAGGAGAGGACAACCTCTGGTAGTGATACCGCCCAAATAGGGGTGTCTCAACAGTGCCTATCGGACGTCGAAGACTGCATGCGCTGTTTGGACACTAGACTTTGGGATAGCCTTGTGGATTCCCAGTTTTTTGGGTTTCTCAGTGGCTTTGAACTAGTCAGTCGAGAAGGGTATTCTCTGCGCGCACCATGAGGTTTTGCTACCTTTAAACTTCAAAGTACTTGGTCAGACAGCAAATGATCAGGAGTGACTAGTTCTAAATGAACCCACTAGGTTTAAGGAATAGTTCACAGAAAAAATTTAATTGTACTAACCCTCATGTTTGTTTGTTTTTTGAATCTGCAGAACACAGAAGATCTGCGACCCTGGACTACAAAACCAGTCATAAGGGTCATTTTATTCAAAATTGAGATTTAGTCAACATATGAAGCTGAATAAATAGACTTGCTATTGATGTATGGATTGTTAGGATAAAATAATATTTGGATGAAATACAACAATCTGGAAACCGAGGGGAAAAAAACAAACTAAATATTGAGAAAACCAACTTTAAGGTTGTCCAAATGAACTTCTTATACAACACTAATCAAAAATTAAGCTCTGATATATTTACAGTAGTTACAGTAACATGATCTTTACTTAATATCCTAATGATTTTTGTCATTAAAGAAAAATAAATAATTTTGACCCATATAATGTATTGATGGCTATTGCTACAAATGCTCCTGTGCTACGTATGACTGGTTTTGTGCTCCAGGGTCACGTATTTTGTAGACTGTTTCAGCTGTTTTTGTCCATAGAATGAAAGCCAACGGGGTCCAAAAAACGTACACCTTAAAATAGGAGTTAAATGTAGCATAACATTAATCAGTGCAACTCTTTCAAGTCCTCCAGAGCAACATGATCACTTTGAATAAAAATGTAAGACTTCAAATCATTGATCAACACATGCATACACATACACCGAAAATATGGTGAATGTCAACAAAAGTCATACCTCACTGGTTCCTGCAAGTCATGTCTTAATATGGGCAAAATACAGCTGAATACATTCTTCAATATATATTCATTTGTGTTCCAAAGAAGGAGGATAGACAGACAGGTTTAGAATGACATGATAACAGAATGTTCATTTTCAGCGAACTATGCCTTTTGGAATACCCTTAGTGGTAATATCTTTACAATTATTATAAAGTGTCTTACACTACAGTTTTTATTTACTTTATTTGTTTTGCAACAAGGCCCTAAACTTTCAGGAAGATGCTATATAATGCATGAAAAAGATAGAATGTTTGGTCCCATACAACACAAAGTGAATCCAGTGGCATTAAAAGAACCAAGGGAGGTCACCGCAGGACATTTACTCTTTTGCTTTATAGGACAACCAGCAAAACTCTATCATCATTCAAGACTTGTGACTTCATTTCAAATGCTAGCAAACATCTTTTACATGCAGTAAGATGAAAAAGGTCGCAGGGTGCATGAAGACATCCGCCCGTTGAGGTGGAGTAGTAATGGAGTAAAGGATGCAGTGGGGCCGTTCATCCAATCAGACACATCCTGGCACCGGAGAGTGGATAGGAGTTTGTTTATGCTCGCACAGGAGTCCGTTTGAGTTTACGCAGTGGGTGCTGCACCATAGGCATTCACCAGATTAGTCACATGCCATACACACTCCATCTGTGCCATTCCACGTCCACGTCTCCCTCTCTCCATTCTCAAGCTGTCTCACTCCGTCCTCTCCCACTGAGACTCCTTGGGCAATTATGACACAAACAAAATTGAGTTTCCATTACAAATGTCAGGTAAACCCGAAAATGACAATTCTGTCCTTATTATTTGTCTTTTGTTGGACACAAAGATATTTCAAGAACTATTTTGTCCATGCAGTGAATTTTAGCAGAACAAACTAAACCTCCTTGATTCAGGATGACACAATTACTCACTCTTTATGAAAAGCGGACTAAACTTTTATCTAAGTCAAATTAAATCCCTTCTTGCTATGGATTTTGGACTTTCAAAATAATGCTTTTGCTAATAAAGCGTCACTTAAATTCATGTAGGGCTGTTTAAATGGGAAAAATAACAAATAGAAATAAATATTAAAACAACTTGCAGTCTTTGCACGCAATGCAAATTAATATTTAATTAAAGATTTATATAAAGCTAGCATTTTTTTAAAGTAGGCTCTAGGAAATCAATGTGAAAAACAAATATTTATAAAAATAAATACATTTGAAATCATCTTTCTCTGGACTAAACTGTTCTGTGGAGGGACCAACAAACTAACACGCATACAGTATAATGTGTGTCTGCTAAAACGACAACTTATAAATTACTTGATGGTTTTATTCATTATTTGCATGCTTTTAATTTAGTGAATTGTATTGTTTTATGATGCATTGAATTGCACTGGTTGGAAATGAAGAGGTGATATCCAGTCTGGACATATAACAGAGAATAATAATGACTAACTCTTAAATCTAACAGAGCATTTATTCATGCCTGATGCTTCGCCTAAAATCCCTTTCAAAGTTTCATGTTGGAAGTTGAGATGCATGCAGTCCGTCTAAAGCTTGGAGCACTGTTCTAGGCAAAGGTAGAATACATCATCTGGGGTTCCCTTTCTGTAATATGATAAATACCTCGCCTCATCTCCCTCTATCATTTTTCAGTTACATCTTGTATCTCTGTCAAAGCCATAGTCCTCCTCAAGATGATCATCTAAATAAAGATACATTCAAAAGTATGAACTCATTATCTGAAAATGCATGAACACCAGCAGCAAATTAGCAGTTTTAGTGACGGTTTTAATGATTTCAACATTTTCTAGAACAGGATGTGCCGAAACAAGGAATAAAAATATTGCATAAATGGTTAAAACCCACTTTCTTTCACATCCACATGCTTTCCCACTGCAAAACGAGTCTATGCAATGGAAGAGACTGAGTTTACTGTGGAAAAGTTTCATAGCATTGCATTACTGCTGAGAAAGACCCAGTTAAAGGGGGGGGGGGCTGATTTTTCCATCTCCCTTCTTGCATGCAAGTCGTTTTTTGCATAAAACAAACTGTGATGCAACATATATATTTCCACTGAAACCCCCAGCTGAGAGCAAAAAGATCTGACAGTTCACTCTGTTCATTCAAGGACTAATAAAAGTGCACTGAGCATCTCGCAGGAGTCTGATCTCTCAACATTTTTCCCAGATTATTAGAGCAATCAAAATGCAGTCTTTACTCCTAATGGTTCAATGTTTCAGATTCAACTTGTTTTTATTATGAGATTTTGACTGGAAGACATTTGAGAAACACTTTTTATTGGCTTTGAGAAAGGATACATTCAGGTAAAACAACCGCTTTCTTAATATGCCACTGTATGGCTCAGAAAATAAATAAACTGTAACATGTTGAGTTTGTGAGGCTCAGAGCTTCCTATTACATGTAAACGCATTTCAACTTAAGTCCTTAAAGTCCTCAGCTGAGTGAAACAAACAGTCCTGCCACCGAATATGTCAGAAGCAGTCTGAGTTACATTTCTGGAGTTAGCCTCTTGATATCATGAAATATGATATAACTCAAGTTCAGGTTGGTTGTGTTTTTTTTGTGTGTGCTAATAGCATCCTTACAACATCATCGTTTATCTAGTCCTGAACGTCAGCTGAAGTAGAGCATCTCCTAATGTTCATCATCTCGTGTCCAGTCTTCTAGACTTTACCAGAGCTGACCGCAGGTGTGCTCTCATACCCGTAGAGAAATGTAGCAGCGATAACCAGCACCGCACCCAAGAAAAACACACTATAAAAGAAAAGAAAAAGCTTTAGTTTCCTCAAGATCTAGAAGTGCAATAAGTGGGTCATTCCCAAGAAACAGTGCCATTTACGTCAGAAAATTTTTATAATAATAATTTCATTTGAAAAGGTTAAAGCCGAACTGCCAAGAAATCACATTTTCATATCTCAGGGCCAAATTTCCAGGGACAAAGCTGTCTTAGATCTTGGTTGATCACCACAGAGGAGACGTCCCAACAATATTCATAATAGAGCAATAAAATTTCAACCTTGTCACAGTGAGTTTAGAATTCATAACTTAGAACTTTAATGGACTGCTGAATAATAGCAGATATTTTAAACAGGTCACATGATGCATTTTCCAGGTTTCCTTTCTCTTTAGGGTGAATGAGTGCATAGATGAGATCCCTGAAGCTGCAAAGACTCAACCCAACTATATATATTTTTTATAAAAGACTCGACCACTTTCTAAAACGACTCGTTTAAACACACCCCCACTTTTCTACGTCAAAGAGTGGGTTTATTTTCATAACAGAATCTAAATGTTTACGCAAAGAAAGTAGGTGGAGCCATTATTCTCCCTGTAGTGTTGCTGCAGGCGCCATGTTCAGAAGACGCTGTGTTTCATTGTGAAAGTGAAACTACTTTGTTGGTGCTTCCAAAAGAGGACATAACTAGAAATCATTTAATTTGTATTCACAACATTGATCCAGAACATCTGAATGCCTTGTTTGTAATGTGTTTTATCGTTTTGGGATGCGGCATCACGTTATGCTAAAGGGCCTAACATTTCCATCACACTTGAGGTATTCGGCCAATCAGAGCACACCTCGCTTCGTTTTAAAAATCCACACATTTCAGAAGGCGGGACTTAGAGGAGAAACAACAATGTACAGAATGTGGAAAATGCATAAACGCAGTGTATTACCCCAGATACACAACATAGTGTTCTTTTTAGCAATATCATATGACACCTTTCAATATGTGAAAACATTCATAAAGGCTCAGGGAACACAATTCCCCAACAAATGAAAACGCTTTCTATGTTTTCTTCTTTTTCTACCAAACCTGTGCTAGTTGGATGTGTCTGACTGTTTCACATCCTTTTTTGAACTGACAAATTGCTCTAAAAACTGACACTTCAATTTATAGAAGTTACATTATTTAATACCCCTTCTCTTGCTTTCTTTATTTCACTGTGTCCACCAACGTGTGTTTTTATTTTAAAATGGTTTCATTAGTAGCACCGATGAGAGCCTATTTCACAAAGACTGCTGCATGTTTGGCTCTTTTTCTTGAGAGTTTGGAAAACCTAGTGTAGTTTTACGCTTTTAAACACAAAAACATATTTTATGTGCATCTTAACAATACAAACAACAGAAAAGTGTGAACGGACCCCCAGGCTGTTGAAAATCACAAGATACTGAGTCAAATTCAAATACATATTTGCCTACTTTCTAACCTAAAAGCCTCATTTTTATATTACACTGTACTTTATATATGCATATATGTATTATGTATTATGCGCAGGATGCAAAAAAACACAGGAAGCAAATTCAACGTTCAAACATGTTCACTTATAGTGCATGTTTACCTTTCTGACGAGAAGCACAAATAATGTGTGTGTAATTAAAAGAAACGTCCTGCCTCTGCAAGCCAAAACATACAACACCATAAATTAAATGTACCTGCTCTGCCGTAGCTAAAAATGGAAGATTATGAATATATCAATCCAGTATAAAATAATGCATTAGTTAAGCATTAATTAATGGTTAATTTGTTCACAATTAAGCATTAGTTGAGCAAAAACACACT
>JAUCNO010000663.1:14884627-14903489 GCA_032353835.1 Enteromius viviparus
TCTCGTGTGTTTGAAGGAATATGGCTTGGCCTGAAAAAAGTTCAGTCAGAAGATTTTTTTTCACTTTAATCCCTGAAGAAAGACATGGACATCTTGGATGACATGGTGGTGAGTAAATTATCAGCAAAAGTTTTTTTGATAGTGAACTTCTCCTTTAAGCTCAAGACCCAATACGGTTTGTTTTTGTTAGTCATGCAAGCACTAGAGTGACTCTTCAGGAGACTAGGTGGAATTAAATTGCTCAATTTAAAAAGACACTTTTTTTTTTCAATGTCTTTATGAACTTTTTCAAGTATCAAAGTTTCGGTTGCATGGGTTTTAATTGAAGGACAGAAATCTCTATTTGCATTTCAAAGAACGAAGGTTTGCAACATGGAGGTGAGTGAATAATGAGCTTTTAATTCTGGGTGAACTATCCCCTTAAGATGGATTTTATACAGGATTCAGATACTAATGTTTTTTTTTAAACTTTCTTTGCTTGTTTTCCCCCCCCGAGAATGTATTATTTTACACATCTGACCTTTCAAGCATTTGAGTGAAAGAGAGCAGCTCATTGGTGTTGTGTTTGTGTAATACTCTGTATAAAAGACCAAAGCTGCATGGATTCACTCAGACACACAAATACGGTCCATGTCCGAGCTGATCTTATAAACTCAGTCTCTCTCATTTTCAAAAATTATGAATTGACAAAGGCATTAAAAATTGCCTATATCAGTCACATATGGAGAGTGAGGAATGAGAGTTTCTCTCACGTCTGTAACCTCCGTTTGCGATTCTGGCGGCGGCCTTGGTCTTGAATGTCCACTGGAGGGTCAGGGGTCAGAAAGCCATCACACAGTCTCTGATACACCAAGGTGGAGTCTGAAGCCACAGCACACAAGAGCATCGGGACACCTCTGTCCAATATACACCGCAAGCTGCGAGAGGAAATCACATTATCATATGTGTTTTTCACGTTTACCTGCTTATAAGGCAGTAAAGAGAACTTGTTTTAACTGAAGTCGTGTGTCCTTGCATTCAGTTCGATAACACTGTAATATTTGTGACTCTGGACCACAAAACCACTCTGAAAGTCACTGAAAAATATAATAAATACTTGTATGGGTCAAAATCAACATTTTCTTTTTTTGCCAAAAAATCATTAGGACATCAAGAGTTTCATGAAGATATTTTATAAATATTAAAACGTTTGGATTCGTAATATGCATTAAAGGTGATTTTCTCAATATCTTGTTTTTTTTGCACCCTCAGATTCTAGATTTTTAAATGGTCGCATCTCAGCCAAATATTGTTATATTATCCTATCCTATAAACCATACCTCAACAAAAAGATTATTAACTCAGCTTTTGAAAAACTGACACTTATGACTGGTTTTGTGGTCTAGGATCACATTTGTGTGCAAATTAGTAATTAGACCCTTTTAACTTCAAGCATTATTAGTCAAGGGATATTAAAACACACTATTATAAATGTCTTTTTATAATTTTAAAGTAGTGTAGTTATGAATATCACAGATTTTGAGGCAAATGTGTGAAAGCAGCAGCAAGCTTTTTTTTTTTCTTTTTTTTTTTTTTTTTAAGAAGCAATTGACCAAACCAAAGAGCTGCAAAGCAATTCAAACTTGTTTAGTTCAAATGAACTAAGTTTTAAAAAAGTATTTAAACAAAAGAAAAAAAGCGTTCAAGACTACTTTCCCATTAGACCTGTTTAAAAACACTTCAGCAGCATGGCCCAAAAGCTGCTTTTTACTGACATTAGGATAGTAAAAGCTGACTGTGACCTACTCTTTGTGTCTGATGGATCTGTGTGAAGGCAGAGGGTAGATCATCTGGACTGCTTCTCCTTCCTTCTCTCGAGCCTCCAGCAGAACCGCCTGTAACTCTGGACAGGGCACTCCAACCACCTCTCTCCATTTACGCACTGCAAAAGAAAAAACACAAAAAGGTTTAACATATAGACGTTATGTTCAACTATCGAACAAAGTGCTGCTGGTCCTCACCTTCCGTCAGATCCATGTACACCAGGAAGGCAGCATACACCTGAGCACTGTCTCCGACATCTAACTGCATCAGGTCTTGATACTAAATACAAAGCTGAATTTAATTACACAGTATTTCACTTTATATTAAGAGGAATGTAACTCGCTCTTACGACGGCGTGCTGCTGGATCCAGTTCGGAGGATCTGCTCGATTTGCTTCTTCCATAATAATCTACTGTTCTTCTTTTATTTCTTAAACCGCGCACTGAATAAATGCATGACAAAAAAATAGCTTAGATTCACCACGTGCACATATATATATCCATCTGCGAACACTACCGCAAAGACATATCTCATGAATATTCAGCACGGTGCGTAGTAACTATCCCGGAGCGTCCAATCACGTTAGTAAGCTAATAATCATAATGAAATATCCTAGACGTTCATTCGCTAGTTTACTAGACCGTAGCATCACCAGCAAATCAGCGTTGTCCACCAGACGTACGTCATATAAACTAATTAATATTCATTACCTTCGCCATAGTAGTGTTTTTGACTGCACATTCGTCTTAAGTGTTGTTTATATTCGACAAAAGCTAGCTCTATTGTTAGAAAATGAATTTATGGTTTTTGTATGAACGTAACTGCTCTCAGACCACCTTCCAAAGCGGTTTAATGTTTCTCTACCCCGTGTACAAGCAAATATGATTGTTATTGTCCTCCCTTTATTAGAGTCCGTGTGGAAACACTTACGTATCTAAATGAGCCGATATTGATATCTCTCTGATGTCTGTATTTTCAGCAGTCAAAAACAAAATTATTCATTCAAACACTTTATTCATCTTACAAAATAATAACGTAATAATAACGTAATAACCTCTTTACAATAGCAATAATATACATATAAATAATTCATGCCTGAAGCTTAAAAAATAGACTACTTACATTTCCGTCCTTTTAATGGTCAACATATACTTTGAACACATTCATATCAGAAGAAAAGTCTGAGCTATTCATTTTGATACCGTAAAAATTGCCATTTAATACTATTTTCTATTTTAATCTGCTGCAAAATGTAATTTATTCCTGCCATGGCGAAGCTGAATTTTCTGCATCATTACTCAGTCTTCAGTGTCACATGATCCTTCAGAAATCACTCTATTTGCTGCTCAAAAAAACATTTCTGATCTCATATGTTGTGCTGATGACCATGATACATTTCTTTAAGGATTCCTTGTTGAATAGAAAGTTAAAAAGAACAGTAATTATTTTAGAATTTGATCAATTATAAATGACTTTACTGTTACTTTTTAATGAAGTTTTAATTCCATCTCACTGACACCAAACTTCTGAACAGCAGTGTGTATCCTTAAGTCGTTTTAGGTCCTGTGGCATCACAATCCAGACCACTTGAAAGTCTTGAGTCTTGAATCTTCACTTCACTGTTAAGCATCTAAAACCACAACAAAGATGCAACACAGACAGTGTTTACTCAACATTTTTCTGGTTTCTGTTAAATATAAAAAATGTTAACTTTTATCAACAGAGTAGTGTATAGAGTTAACAGTAGATGAACAAATTCTTACCTCCTCCTTTTCTTTAAGGAAAACTGCACCAGCCAGTGCACAGCAAAGGGCCAGATAACTGTCAGGACTGCAGTGATAGGGGACAAGTTTAAAGGCCACCAGGCCAACCTCTAAAAACCAGGATAAATACAGATATGATTAATAATTTCTATTAATATAAAGTGGCTTTCAGACGATGACATTCCAAGTATTTAAAGTAACAGAACACCTTTTTTGGTGACTTAGAGTGCTGAGTTTCGAGAGGAAGAATTTCAGCCTAAAACCAAACAAAACATAAGCAAGTAAAATATTAAATATAAACAGTAACTGTACTCACGCTGTAATAGTGATTTACGTTTTTTATGGTATTTACTGTAAAATGCTAAGATCTGATTTGAGAATATATCCTGCCATTCAAAAGTTTGAGTCGTTATATATTTTATTATTCTGAACTCTATTCACTATCCTGAAAAATGTACATGACAAAAATACCAAGCAGCACAGCAATTTTCAGCCTATACTGTATTAATGAAAAAATGCAGGAAATTATCATATTAGAATAATTTCCGAAGGATCACACTGAAAACTGGAGTAATGAGGCTTTGCATCAGAGAAATAAATCACATTTTACAATGTAACAGTTCTTTTTAATTGCAATATTTCACATTGCTTTTACTGTGAGTAAATACAGCAAGTGGTGAGCTGTCTAGGCTTGTGGTTTACATGGATTTGGTGCTGGTCTTACTTGTGATGCTGTGAGAAGCTCCAGCGTGGTCAGTCTGTGCTGCACGTCCAGCATATTGACCTGTAACTGTGACAGCATCAGAGCGATCTGTGGGTTAAACGCCTGCTTGTCCGCTCTCTCTTCCATCTCGCAGCACTGACCATTTCCTTGGCAACTGCGCTCTACGTTATCATGTTCATCTGGTAGGTCAGTTCCGGTTAACTGACAACCTGACAATATATGAAATATAAATCATCCATATATGCTTCAAATGGTGGTCTCACTGTCTCACTGACACAGAATTAACTTCTTTCATTTTGGCCATATACCAAATGCCAGCAAATTGACCAAATATCAGCAACTGCACCAAAATAATATTTTGAAGTCATTTTTCCTCAAGCATATTCACACTATATCATACTACATAAAATCCAGAAAATTAAAAAAATTATATATTTGATGGATCATACTTAATACAGCTATTTTTTTATTTTTATGTATCAATATATATAAAACATTTTTATATTTTATTTAAAGTTACAATAAAAAAAAAACAATTATTTAATTGGACTTACAAGCTCACATGAAAGGAAATAAATACCAAAACAGACTATAATAAGTGCCATAATGCAGTAGAATCATGCCTTATTAGGAAATGATTCCTAGACGAAGTATAATAGCATTCACTCTCATTGTGCGTTTACACAAATGCTGGTGGAAAATTGGCTTGTTGATCACATTATTGCTTGCTGATGTCACAGCGCTCAAGACTTATTCAAACACAGACTCGAGCCCAACCTCTTCCACTGCCTGCTGAGACTCTGTGAGTTCGGACCGGTCCAAGTGTGGGTGGGTGGGGGGCGAGGGGTGTAGCTCCCTGCGGCTCTCCATCCTGACTCCCACACTGAGGCTCTCTGTTTCCCCCTTGTTGTATGTGGGCCCCAGCCACGCTCACATCTGCCAATTGGACCCTGGGAACTCCCGAACCCTAGGGAAAGCATCACATGCTCCCATTTATATCGCTCTGACATGACATGACAAACGAATACATTTCTTCCCTCAGTTCTCGCTCTCTCTCTTTTTCTTAAAAAATGCCAGAAGCCTATTCTAACTCTCTATTGATGGACTGCAGTTGATGTCACTTATTTCATGTGTTTTTGCCAAGCATTTCGAGTCATACTTTGCTTTTTGCCAAGAATCACTTAACACTTTCAAATCTCTGGTGATGTATGATGCTTTGGAGTGACCTCATAGCGTGATGGATTCCATGGACTCAACCCAGACCACAGAGATGACTGCTGTTTCAAGGGTTTGTCTGAATTTGAAGACTTCAATACTAAAGTCACCAGGAAAGTGTTTAATAAGTTAATCTAACTGAGAATTTCACTAATCTCACACGTGTCCAGGTCAGACTGTACCTCAAAATTAAAAAAAGTGAACCCTACTTAAGCCAAAAATAAAATATTGTGCATATTTTTAGGATTTTTATTTTGTTTTTTGGAGTTCCTTTTGTAGGTCCAAATATTCATATACACTATATTTTATTTATTTATTTTATTTTTTAGTAAAAAATACATTCTTACAAAAGATTGTTATTTAAATCAGTTTTAATACATTTGATTTATATAAAAAAATTGAAAAAAAACAAAAGTTGTTTCCACAAATGTTGATAACAAGAAATGTTTAATAAAATAAGCATATTAGAATGAAATTTGATTCAGAAATTACATTTCTGAAGGATCCCGTGACACTGGAGTAAATATATTGAAAATAAATATGAATAAATAACATTTTAAATATATTAAAATGAAAATAGTTACTATTGTAGTAATATATTCAAGATTTATGTTTTACTGTGTTTTCAATTAAATAAATGCAGCGGCTGTGAGACTTCTTTCAGAGAAATCATAATAAAATTTCTAGATTTCAGAGAATTATGGTTGTTCTACAATAAGCTTTATTTTAATTATACAAAATGCTTCTTGAGCCTGTGAAAGAATTGAAATCATCACTGGAGACTTTACCTTCCCTTGTGCTGCTGTATTTTCCATTGAGTCACAGTACATCTCATCGCCTGAGTCATCTGCGTGATATTTGGTGAGAATGACGTCATTAAATCATATTTTTTAAACACACAGATTATAACAGACACACTGTTTGCTTTATCTGCCAATGTAGTTTCATTAAACAATTGCTAAATATTTTTTAATCAGAGTGCAAAACTAGTTGGGATGAACCGTATATGGAACAAAAATCCTGCCCAAAAGTATTTGAAATAAAAAGCTTGTTGAATTCCACAAATCGAAAAAAAAAAATACATTGCAGTATACAGTGCTTGCATTTTAATGCATAAAAATGCAAGCCATGAAAATACAATGCAAGCACTGTTAATTAACTTTGATTGTGGAATTATTTCAAATACTTTAGGATTTGTGTTCCATATATACCTTGGGCCTAGAAATGAAAGACCAGAAACTATACCATAAGCCAATTCTTCCTCTTCGTCCTCCGTGTTTAGAGAACTATGATCGTCGTCGGTTGAGGAGGACATGCTGTTCTCCTCACTTCCATTAAACTCTGATAAACCTCCTCTCCCTGCTGCAAATGTGCTTGAGTCTGCAGAATAGAGAAAAGAGCTGAGAAGTCCTCAAATACAGCGGGATGAATCATTTCAGATCACGGTCTTGCTGATTTCACAAAATACAAAGGTACAAAGTTGTTGCCGTACCTTTCCTCCTCTTTCCTCCAGTTTTTATGGCTTTAGTTTTTCCTGTTTCAAAATACAAAGTATTATACAAAGGACAAATCTTAGAGTTAAGTACTTTAAATGATTCTAAATAAAGTACCTGTGGAAAAGGGTGCTGCTTTACTGACTGCGTCATCTTCATCATCATCATCATCATCTTCCACCACCATCTCATAAAATGGGTCAAGAGCATCCATTAACTCTTCCATCCTGTCTGTGACCGGGAGGGTTTCTATTATCTGCGATTAAAAGCATTTGATTGTTTCTGTTTTTACTGATACCTCAATATGATAGAGCTAAATCTCTGCAGTCTATACAACTACCAACCAGCTGTATTTCCTCAACATATTGCATCATGGCTTGGTCCTTCGACATGCTTCCCAAGGTTTTCCATGCCTCCCTGCAAAGAACACTTTGTCTGGGTATATGCATATTTATATTTACAAAAAGTAATGAATAGATATTGGCATGTAGATTTAAGTTAAAAATCATCTACAAAACAAAAATTGCATTTTGGTGATTGAGTTTTACCATTTAGCTTTACCAATAGGATCCCAAGAGTTCGGTTTTGGGGTGTTACATGGTCCTACTGTAGCTTGTTTATAGTAACTGTAGAACATAACCAGCATATCATCTGACAGGTCATAGGAGCCTGTGTAAAATGAGGAAAGAATGATTTTATTATTTAAAAAAAGAAAGAAAACCATCCACTTTATATAAAGGTACTATTACCATCTTCAGGTAACCCTCGGATGACTTTAACAGCCGCTTCAAACCTCCTCTGAATGGATTTGGGATCTTCCATTGCCCTTCGTGTTATGGACAGGTCTACATCCTGATGCAATACACATTTAACCAACGTGGACTAATAAGCATATAACGTTAATAAGGTAATAAAACTTATTTGATATGTTATTTTTATATTGCGCACTTCGGTTAATTAGTTTAATATCGGGTTAATTAATTGACCTTTAAAAATAAAAAAGTGAACCGTTCGCCATACCAAGAAATCACTGCGTAAACTCTTTTAAATTACTAAAAGAGTTTATTTTAGGACACTGAACAATAAAAAGCAAAACGACACATAAAATATTACCACTCACCCTGTGCTCCGTCAATCTAAAAAAAAAGGAAAAAACTGTTCAGCGCATCCTAGGTATTAACCGAAGCAGATGCAGTTGGGGTGATGTAGTTTCCAATGACGACAGATCCGATAGTGATGAATAGAATGTAGCGCGCTTTTATCCTACATGATCCACAATGCCTTGCGAAAGGATATTTAAACGGCTTTCGCTCGTGCTGAGATTTTTAGCACCGACCTGTCTAACATCTATTACTGGATGGACTTATTATATTTTTCATTTCATATATATTTTATTATTACTTTATTTTACTATATCAATATTCCCACAGCATTATCTTCATTGTTTAGCGTGATTAAATAATATAATATTATAAAAAGCCTATGATAAAAAGCCTACCTTTAAATAAATTAAAACAGCGGCACTTTATTAATGTCCTCTGCTTGTCCGATATCAAATTTTGATCAGAACACAGTTTTAATAATTCGCGGTATTTCTCATTGCTGAGAAAATCGTACTCCTCTCTCATTGGCCCATAATGAATTATTAGAGCTGTACAGCCAATCACAGCCCAGTGCGTAAAGCGCTGCGTTGAGATTCGTCGGTCTGCTGAAAAAAAGAGGAGCCAACGGGAATCCCACAATGCCAGGCGAGGGACCTCCTGTCGGAGAGTGAAGCTCCGCTGGTTTCAATGAAAGAGGGGGAGAAGAGTAATGCAGAGGGATGTAAGATGGCAGAGCTACAAATGTTGTTAGAGGAAGAAATCCCGGCTGGAAAAAGAGCCCTTGTGGAGAGCTACCAGAACCTTTCGAGGGTCGCGGAATATTGCGAGAACAATTATGTGCAGGTATGGATCGAAGAAATTACCTTCTCCTTTCATGTATTGTCTGAACCAGTGTGGATGTGATTGAAACGCGAGCACAGCATATGTAGCGTTACAGAGGATCCTTATCAAAACGCTTTCGAGGGCGCGACGAGGCGTGAATATGAATGCTGGGCGTTTTATATTTGGACGATATTTGCGTTGTTTAAGGCTGATGCACACAATGCACGAATTCACTTTCGGGAGGGTGTGTCAGAGACGTGCCGCTTTCGCTACGATGGATGGAGACAGATCCTTAAAAAAAGAATTAATACCTGAGTGGTCAAAATATCGCTTCAAAGACCAATCTAGTGTCACGGTATCTAATAGCGTATTGCAGGTCAAGCAGCGTCAATGTATCGACTGCAATTGTGTTTGAAGCCAATACGTCATTTTTCGAACTCACACGTCATGCTCTGGATGTTACAATGTTTTATTTGTCCGCGGGATTCTGCTTTCTTTCGAGGTGTCATGCCTCTTGGGTGGCAGTGTGCATGTGATGATGAAAGCCTTGATATTCGATATTCATTTCAACCTCTAAATGCTATTGAACTTCGTCCACGTTTCATATGCCGGTGGAACGTGAAATAAAAGCGTTTTACCAGCAGTGCGGTGAATATCAGTTATGCTTGTGTGTGTGTGTGTGTGTGTGTGTGTGTGTTGCAGATGTGTATTGGCTGTGAGGTAGAATGGCGAGACGCCTAGACGTGAAATGTCGGTGATGGTGTGAATTAGTTATTGCTGACACACCTGTGTGTTAATGTGTCTGTCTCTCACTCACACACCTACTGTAAAAGCAGAGGGCAGCCTGTTGGGAAGTATTGCTTCAGATGCCCAAATGTTGCAGTATACTGTTAGATTAAAAATCCAGAAAAAACTGTAATATTGTGAAATATTTTTTTAATTTAAAATAACTGTTTTCTGTGTGAATAATATATTGTAAAATGTAATTTATTCCTGTGATTCAAAGCATCATTACTCCAGTCTTCAGTGTCACATTCAGACCTTTCAGAAATTATTCTAATATGCTGATGTTTTATTATCAGTGTTGGAAATTAAATTAAATGCTTAATAGTTTATTCATTTTTTAATTATTATTTTTTATGGATTTCTAATCTAATAAATGCGACCTTGACGGTAGTGTACACACACACACACACAGTATTTATAAATATTGACATGTTTATACATTTATATATTCATATTTTACACACACACACACACACACACACACACACATACATATATATATTGGATGTGATTGCCAAAATACACAAAATTAAAGAAAATAATGTTGAAATATATAAATAAATTGTTAAATACATAATGACAGATATAAATGCAGAGATTCATAAATTTTTTGTTTGTGATTTGTTTTGTGTTTTGTTTTTAGCACTTAATTAATTTTATAATTTATTGGTTTGTTTGTTTATTTTTTATAATTAAAAAAATAATTAATTAATGAATTAATTATTCATTTCTTCATTCGTGCTTATTTATTTGTTTAGCAGAAATAATTACAGATAAATAAAACATTAGGAAATCTATAGGCTTCTCTACAGGGCTACTGGATTAAACCCTGCCCCCCCGCACCTGTGTAGATCTTTCTGAGCGAGCGGCTGGTCCAGATGTTGTCCAGACAGAGGGATCCCTGTGGGGTGCGGGTGCTGATGTTGGTGAAGACGGTTGGTGCGAGGAGGGCAGAGAGTTTTTCTTTCCTCAGGCACTCCATCTCAGGGCTGTCAGGAGCCGTGCCAAAGTGTCCCAGGACCATCAGCTCTCTCTCACCTGCATCAGCAACACCAGAAACCACAAGGGCTGTTTTAATGCTATTTCATTTCTGTCCCTGCTCCCCGCTCGAACACGCAGTATCAGTCAATACACAGCACAAACACACAGCCATAAAGAGCACGCTTCCACCTGACACAGAACAGATAAGAGCGAGTATGATAAAGTATGATGCTGAAGCAGACCTTTGAGTGTGTCCTGGATACCAGCGCTCAGTCGCTGAGTCTTCAGCTCTTCACACATGCTTCTTCTCTTCTGCTCGGCAGACGATGGCGCTGCGGTCAGGTGCAGATTGACCAGCGTCAGCTCAGACGCTCCAATCTGGTTACAAAGAGAAACCAGCGAGGCTATTTAAGTTATCAAACAGTTTGAGTATGTTTATGATGAAATGTTTGTGATTGGTAAGACTTTTTAATGCCTCTTCTACTTACCAAGGCTGCATTTATTTGATCAAAAAATACTTTAAATCACATCCAAAATAAAAGTGTTTCTTCACATAGGCTAATACATATATATAGGCTATATACATATACATATATATATATATATATATATATATATATATGACATTGGACCACAGAACCAGTCCTAAGTGTATATATTTATAAATACAGCATCTGAAAGCTGAAGAAATAAGCTCCATTAATGTGTGATTTGTTAGGATGACACAATATTTGGCTGAGAGACAACTTTTTGGCAATCTGTAATATGACAATGTAAAAAAAATGTAAAATAAAATAAAAATACTGAGAAAACCACCTTTAAAGTTGCAATGCATATTGCTAATCAAATAAAAAATATATTCATGGAACATTAACTTTACTTAATATCCCAATGACTTTTGACCCATGCAATCAATTTTTGGCTTGCTACACATTTTCCCCCTGCGACTGGTTTTGTAGTCCAGGGCAACATATATGTGTGTACAGTGTATATTCATTATGTGTATATAAATCCACAGACAAATATAAATATTTACATGTATAAAGATTTATATATATTATATTTAATATATAAACTTACTATATTTTTCTTAAATACATACAATAATGTGTTTGTTTTAAATATACTTAATAAATATACACAGCACACACATTTATTATGTATACATCAACTTTTATTCTGGATGTGATTAATCAGGATTATATTTCAAAAACAGTAAAATTGTGATTTTTGTTTTCCAATTTAAAATGACTTTTTGTGTATCATTCTAATATGCTGCTTAAGAAACATTATTAATAATGTTGAAAAGAGTTTTACTGCTTAGTATTTATGTACATTTTTAATAAACATAAAGTCCAAGTTGACTGTCATTTTTGATCAATTTATGTATTCTTTATGAACAGAAGAACATATTTCCTTATGAAATGAAAATAAAGAAAACTTGCTGACCACAGATGTTTCAACAGTAGTATATGTATAACTTAAATTGCTCAAATAAAATCATCAGAGGTTTATTGTAGCATGAAACAACCAGCTTGCCATCAATAACAGATAAGCCTTGTATTGCAAGTTTACTTACATAAAAATGTCCCAGGTAGGGTTGAGGGTGAGGTTGTTTCCCGTTACCGTTAGTCGCAGCATTTTCCAAAACAGTGGCATCTTTCATTTCGATCCCAGAAGAGCTGTCCCACAGGAAACCTGAGTACTCAGCAGCCTACAGGATCAGAGCACAAGCTCAGTAATGACCAGAATCTGACAAACAGCATTCAGAACCAAACAAACGAACTACTACACAACTGAAAAAACACGTAACAGCATCATAGAAAAGGTCTGTGCAACTCTCACTCAATCACAGACAACGGCGTGTCCACTTCACAATTATGGGGGAGGGGCACGTTTGCATGTTTCTGAATTTGCAGGCGGAGCTATCAATATAGGGGTGTGGTCTCTTTGGGGAGGGGCGTTCAGTTTAGTTCAGTTCTAAAGCTTCACAATGTTTAGAAAAGCTCACACGCAATCAGTACATTAAAATTGTCACAATGTCTCAAAATCTCAAATCAGTTTAAAATTAAACCCAGAGAATATAGGTGTGTCTTAAGCAAAGACTTAAAACTTTCAACACTGAGCAACACTGACAACTTCGGCGCCACCACTGAAAAAGTTCGGTGACCTTTATTTTTTAATCTGGCTCTTGGAATATCCAGAAGCACCTGATTGGACGGCCTCAGTGCTTTAACAGGAGTGTGGACATGTAAAAGTTAACCAATTTAAAACCTAAAAACAAACAGTAAAATCTAAGACCAGGGTAATGTGCTCATACTTTCTAGTCTCAGTTAAGAGCCGAGCTGCTGCATTCTGAACCAACTGCAAACGTTGAAGAGATAACTGATCCAAACCAACATATAAAGAGTTACAGTAGTCTAGTCTTGACGTTATTAAAACATTACTCAAACTTTCAAATTCCTTACACGAAAGGTAGGGCTTGACTTTAGCCAGCAGTCTCTGTTGAAAAAAAAAAAACTGGCTTTTATAACAGAACTAATCTGTATATCAAATTTAAAAGAACCATCAAAAATCACACTGAGATTCCTGGTAAACGGATGAATATACAATCCTAAATCATCAAGTGCATCTACACAAGCATGACCAAGCATAAAAATCTCAGTCTTATTTTCATTTAACAAAAAGAAAGTTCTGATCCAACCATATTTTTAAATCTCTCAGGCAATTATGTAATGACAAAAATTAAGCTTTGTCATTTGTTTGACAGGCAAATAAATTTGTACATTATCCGCATAACAATGAAAGGAGATATTATGCTTTTTAAAATTCCAAAGGGAGCATATACAAAGAAAACAACATTGGGTCCAATACAGACCCTTGGGGAACGCCACAAGAAAGAGGGGCAGCTAATGAAAAAAATCACGTATATTAACAGAAAAACGTCTGCATGTTAAATATGACTGATACCATTTAAGGGCTAGGCCATTAATACCGACACACTGTTCAAGTCTAGATAAACAAATCGAGTGGCTAACCATATCAAAGGCCACAGTCAAATCCAAATGAACCAAAACAGCAGAGTCCACAGCTAAAAGAAGATCCTTGGAAAAGAGCAGTTTCTGTACTATAACATAAAACCAGACTGAGATTTGTTAGTTGATTAAGAACAACTCTCTCCAAACTGTTTGATAAAAATGGGAGTTTAGATATAGATCTAAAATTAGAAATTATTCTTTTTTTTTTTTTAGAAGCGGTTGCTTTGTGTTAACCAAAGATACAACGCATGGCCCAACGGTGTCAAAAACATCTTTAAGTGAACATGCAGGAATACTATCAAGGGGGCAGTTTGTAGGACGTTGCTGTTTAACTATGTCAGAAAGATGAGAAAATGTAACAGGTTCAAACTGTTGGAAGACAGCTTGGCAGAAAGAAAAAATAGGAGGGTCAATAATAACCATGATGGGTGGAAAACTAAGACCAGCAATCTTGTTTTGGTCATGTTTTTTTCAGGGGTGTGCTTGTTTTGGTCATATTTGTCAGAAATGTACCTTTAACGCCTGTTTACTATAAGAACATATCTGCAAAATTCTAATAACTTTTTTAGCATCTACACCAATGCATACTAATGTTTTGTTTATTCTAATAAAATGCGGTCTGCCTATTTAAATTCTCAAGTCTTTTAAAAACAGGATGGATAAAGTTACATTACATTTAAATTAGTTCAAATTTACAATGATCTTTTAAACTATTTCTTTATTGTTATAGTTTAGGCCTTTACTTCTCTATGAACACAAGTACGGTCAAGACATTCTGCTAAATTTCTCCCTCGGTGTGGAATTATAGTAAATAACAAAACAACATAAAATGAAGCAAAATACCTAAAAAATAAAATAAAAATACAACCCCAAAAAAAGAAAATACATTTAATTACATTTATGATACATGAATATATTTACACAATAACGCTGTATTTATATATAATTTAAATGTTTAAAATGAGAACTGGAAATATAAAAATTAATCCACAATATTAAACAAACAGTATGGTGGTAAATTAGACTACTAAAATAACTCATGATGCAACACCTATAGAAACAATGGCTAACAGGACAAGCAAAGCGTATCCCAGCAGCACCACACAGAGGCTGTGTAAGATTTGCATAGATAGAGAGTGTATGAATTGTGGATTGTTCATGTGACTGTGCGTGTTAAGCTTAAGGCCACCGAATCATCATGTGTCAGTTTGTTTTTTACATGTAGGAAAGACAGTCTTTGTGTCTGATGTCTCATTTATATGCACAGAGAAAGCACAAATAAGTGATCAGAGGAAAAGTACACACTACTGGCCTGCATCACAACACATCTCTATTGAAAGTGTCATTGCGTACAGACTTTGTAGTGAAAATTAATGGGGACTGTGTTCAGACTGAACTTCAAAATATAAAAAATAGGCATCTAAATTATTAGAAGACTTCCATGCACTTTCTCTGAAAACACATTGCAGTAATCATTTATGGTGCATTACTTAACTAGAGGAAATATCCGGTCTAATGTGTCCCAGAGCACCTTAAATAATATTAATATTTACAGTGAGGCTCTAAGATGAAGTGTAGACCAAACATTCTCCTGCAAAATCGCTTTCATTTATCTACATGACAGCTCGGTTTCTGTGGAGTTTATATCTGCCACAAAATTTCCTGTGTGTGTAAACAGACCTATCCAGAGAACATCTTGTGTTTATCCAGACACCTCTATAGACACGGTCAAGATCTTTAACTGTCTAATAAGTTATGGCTTTATACATGTTCTTCATCCTTAAAAGGCAGGTGTTGCATACAATCAGTTTTTCTTAGCATTCTGTATGTTGTAGCATAATACAACATTTAAAAAGGTAAAGACACTAGAAATCAAATATGCCTTAATCTTTTGGCATATCAGTGCTCTTTACACAATTAAAAAAACATCCTGCGAGTTTCATAGGTTAAAACTTCCTCCTCATTATAATATTTACTTAAGCTCCGAAAACAGATTGGATCTTTTTGGATCAGTTTGGATCTGAGGGGCAAGGTGACATCACATGGTCTCCTTTGCATAAACCCCTCCTCCAGAGCAAGACCTAGACAATAGGTGTGCCGCAAGAAATCGGCTGCCGCCTTACAAAACAATGCATTCTGGTAAGAACATTTGTCCGACCTTGATCGGCGCTGCAGCCGCCTTGTGCCACATGTGCCATCAAAGTACCGCGAAAGCAGTCGCACAGGTCAGGCGCTGCAGTTGCTCAAAATCGGCTGCGAAAGCCTTGATGACAACACACTTTATTCTCATTGGTCAGATTATGTGACGTCAAGCACGATGTGTGCTGCGTGTTTTTTCTTAAAAAATTTCCTGTATGTAATCAATCTTTATATAATATATCTGATATTCAAACAATACAGTAATGATGAAAATGAACATTAGGCGATATGGTAAATATATATTAATATTGTATAAGAGTTAATGACAAGACAGTTAATGTCTTGCCTATAATTATTAGTCAGTTGATAATTGACGCCGCAGTAGGTTAATGTGTTTTTAATTTTTATGAAACCTTTTCTTCACTAAATTGCAAAGCATCGACTTGATAAACATGATGCTCCCCTTTATTTTAAATTATTTGTATTTATACCATATAATCTGTGGTAGGCTAATTCTGTAATAATTTTGGAAGTAATGCACTTATTTCAGTGCAGTTGTTAATACTTTTATTTAGATTTATTTGATTAAGTTTCAAACATGTGCATTTATATACCCTACACCTTACATCATTTAATGTTTAGAGATCTCTGAGCCAAATCCGAGTCCTGTGTAATTCTCAGACAAAATATGCTCCTTAGTATTCATAATAATTATCAAACGGAGCTGTTTCAGCTCATATTTGTTTTAATTAGACACCTCTCTCTTTAACTGGAGAGTACTGAACATAATGCACAGCTTCGCTCATAAATCCATGTTCTACGGTTTTACACCAACTCTATCATATATGCTTATGAAAGATGACCAAGCCAATCAGAGCAAATAAGGGGCGGGGCGACACGTGCAGGCTGCAGACAGGTGTACTTGGGGACATCTTGTAAATTCAGCAGACTAACCTTTCACACACATATATATCAGCTGTTGCGGATTTGAATGATGAGCAAGTACTCAACACAAATGTCAAAAGGTTGGCTAATCATTGCGAATTTCACTCCAAAATCATTAAATGTCAAGTACTCCATTTGCTCAAGTTAAGCTCTGTGGAGTGCTTCCTTCATAAAGGAGCTGTAAAGGAGTCTGTTCACTTTTGCACTCCGCTGTAGTTCACTTTAAAATTAAAATATTTTCTCATCATTCATTTTGTCCATTTGTGAAACGCATAATTAAATTTTTAATTTTAATTGTATTAGCCTATTATAGCCTAACACAATAACACTAAAACTGTTTTCAATAGCCTAATTAGGACAAATATCAAATAAAAGCTAAAAATGAACTGAACGAATAAAATGACAGAATCACGTAACAAAATTACTTAAATAGGCTATTGCAAATTTAAACATCTTTTATTTGACACCTTTAAAATCTGAGGTTTAGACTTAAATTCTTGTATTATTCTAACGATGTTTAGTGAATGTAAACGATCAGATCAGTAACAGGCTTATTTGTGGTCCCAATGAGCTGTTTTGTCATGAAGATAGCAGCTTTTAAGAACAGATCAGCTGTTTTCAGTGTGCTCGCTCATGTGAGGATGACTGTAGAGATCTAGTTTGTCCACTAGGTGTCAGCAGATGTCTGTGTACAGTCATATATCTGATGGAGCGTTGCAATCATTTCTTTCCACAGCAAGATCTGTGTCGATATCCTGAACTCTGAACAACCATTAAAAGGAACGAAATTAGGCTAATTAAAAGTCTACAAAGCTGTATAAACCATGCTCTGTTAGGGTGGACTGCTGTTTGAGATAATATGGTCATCCCTTATCAGAGATAAAGATCTAGATCTGGTCAATAATTCATAGATTACAGGTCAGATGACATGCAACAGACCTACTGAACCAAATGGTACATTCAGCAGCTCATCTGTTGCAGTTAACCACACCTTCCCTTTGCACAGAACGTTGTGTCCCAGTGTTCTTTGAATCAGTGATCTGACATGAGAAAAATGTTTTTCATGACTGTGCAGAGTGAATATGATGTGCCTTTCAAAAGGAGACGCTTTTACTTGTTAAATCAGGTTATCATCTTGGATACCACCAAATACATTTATGAGTTTTGTTGCATAACCATCATAACCGTATATGATCCTGTCATATATGTGTCATATACACTTCGCTGTCCTAGCAGTGAAACCCGTATAGCCTAGTTGAAGAAATATATTAAATATGATCAAATGTTATTTTATTTTTGTGTAACAGAATACATATCATATAATTATAATATTTTAAATGGACACTGTCCTCTTCCACTTGACCTTCACTGTTTTCTCCAGAGCTACTTTAAAGATGAATTACACTTATTCCACAGCTCTACATTGAACTGACCTGAATCAGCTGAATAACGACTGCTGACTTTTGTCTTTTTAAAGCTGCTTTACAGTAGAAATAGGTTTTGTTTGCATCACTGAATCACTCATTTCCTGTTGATTTCTGTAAACCTGATTTTAAAAAATCTGAATTGTATAAAGAGCCATATGAATAAAGATTAAGGTATAAATCTATGTACAGTTGTACGGTATGTATGCATGTATCTATCCTCCTGTCTCTGTCTAAAATTTTAGACAATTTTTTCAAAGATGTATTTTATATATATATATATATATATATGTGTGTGTGTGTGTGTGTGTGTGTTGCCTAAATATATATAATATAATAATATAAACAATATATACAACAGTATGTAGTCAGATATAGAAAGATATTTACATGGGGAAAATAAAATATATATATATGTGTGTGTGTGTGTGTGTGTGTGTGTGTGTGTGTGTGTTATGTATAAGCCTAAATATATATAATATAATAATACAAACAGTATATATAACAGTATGTATAGTCAGATATAGACAGATATTTACATGGGGAAAAAAAAAAAAATATATATATATATATATATATATATAAATCTGTGTGTGTGTGTGTGTGTGTGTGTGTGTTACGTATAA
>JAUCNO010000663.1:14904989-14920373 GCA_032353835.1 Enteromius viviparus
TAAGTGTAAGCACCTCAGGAAGAAAGCGTTGTTTGTTGTGATTAAATTACACTTGTTTAACACACTCTAAATAAACGCATCACTTATTGGAAGTTTAAATTGTCGCGCTGTTGTGACGACGCGTGATACGTGACAACATCAATATGGCGGATGTTCACACTACTCACATTCATACTATATAATACCTACTGTTTTAACGGTCGAGTAGTACGTTCGGTTTTAAATGTAGTACCTACTGAAGCAGTATACAATTTCGGACGCAGCAACTGTCTAGATCTGCAGGCTACACAATCATGGGGAAGACTGCTGATTTGACAGTTGTCCAAAAGACGACCATTGACACCTTGCACAAGGAAGACTAGACACAAAAGGTCATTGTAGAAGAGGCTGGCTGTTCACAGAGTGTCCAAGCACATTAATAGAGAGGCATAGGGAAGGTAAAGATGTGGTAGAAAAAAAGTGTACAAGCAATAGGGATAACTGCACTCTGGAGAGATTTGTGAAACAAAACCCATTCAAAAATGTGGGGGAGATTCAAAAAGAGTGGACTGCAGCTGGAGTCAGTGCTTCAAGAAGCACTTCCCACAGACGTATTCAAGACATGGGTTTCAGCTTCGCATTCCTTGAGTCAAGCCACTTTAGAACAACAGACAACTTCAGAATAAATCCGCAATGGGACTGAGCGCGAATAGCTTCAGCGATTCCTTATAGTACTAAATATCTGTCAATCTTTCGACAGACCCTCCAATCATCCAGGCCAGGCCAGCCCACTCCTCATTCACCCCCAGAGACGCTAAGCGTCAGTGGGCGGGGCATAATCGCAGCGCTTATCCAATGACCCTCTAGTTTAAAAGCACTGAAAAAAAAAACGTTCAAAGCAGCCGCATTGCAGTCAATGGACGCTGGTCTTCAACGGGGAAATGCACTGTGACGCTACGGGAATGTATGAGAAGAAAATCAAGTCAGCTGACCTAACTGATAACTGATTCTGAATGAACTCGTCTTTGAGATGAACGTTTTCTAACGCATTTTAAGTCAATGAAATGTTAATACAATAGTACATAATTTGACCATCAATTATGTGACATTATATGGGGAAGCTGAGCTTCCCTTGCAGTCTTAAAGAAATCGCCACTGTTTCGCACCATGCCAAAGCTACCAGTACATGGTTTAAGGACCATGTTATCCCTGTTCTTAATTGGCCAGCAAACTCGCCTGACCTAGTAAATCCATGGGGTATTGTGAAGAGGAAGATGCGCTATGCCAGACCCAACAAGGCAGAAGAGCTGAAGGCCACTATCAGAGCAACCTGGGCTCTCATAACAGCTGAGCAGTGCCACAGACTGATCGACTACATGCCACCCTGCATTAATAATAAATAAATCAACTTTTTGAGGATATTCTAATTATATGACCAGCACCTGCATATTTACCCGTTTAATCCCAAATTTTTCCCAGACATGGAAATATCTAAATGATGCTTCATTAGCAACCCTTTGAAATAATCAATAATTATTTTTGGAAAATTTTTTGGCAAAGTGTGTGACAAAATGCGTTTTATTTTTGGTCACAATAAATGAACATTTTTGGCATTGAAAATTTATTTTTATATATCTTAGCACAGCTATTTTACTATTTAACTATTTGATCACATTCTAGGGTTTGCATTATGCATAAACAACTTATGCACATTGATAGGAACAGATAATAACAAATAATAAAAATAAAATTCAATTGAAACTGCCATTGGATTTGTATTGTCTAGCTAAGTCACTATTGTGACTATCAAGATTTTTTCCACTCTGTGACCACACTCAACAAAAATAAATATATGTGAATTCCTATATTAATACTAGACACCCTAAAGATAATATGTACCAGAAATCTATGACATATCTTTATGTTAACATACTTTACTAGCTCTTCGTTTTTGGAGCTTTGTTATAATTTTCTCACGATGCAAACAGGAAATAAACTGCTCTGATCATCTGATAATTTCCACAAATTGTGTAAAACTTCACATATTTAATTGAGACCCTTTATTTTTTCCATATTTGCAGGAAGTGCACTAAAACATCAGTCAGTAAGGTTTTAAAAGCTTTATAAATGAAAAAAAAATTGCGATTAAATGTAGTTAAAGTAGTTATGGTCACCTAATATAAATTGTGTAAATCTAATATAAATTCCTCTGTCCTTGAGTCAAACATTAGTTAAACATTAGTTAAACAAGCAATGGCGGCTCACCCCAGTGTATGTATTTTTTTGAGATATAATTTCATCCTTTTGTCAATGTCGATTGCAAATTGTAATTTTTACTTCCTTTTCAGCCTAATCTTTACCAGGTCAGAGTGTGTACTTATTGTGTCTCAAATGTATAATACAGATATAGCACAGACGCAGCCTAATGATGGCGGTTGTACCTTGATCCTCCGGATGCTGATGGCACACTCAGACGCTTTCTCGATAGCAGAAGGGAAGAACAGGGTAACGGTGAGGCGGATGGCACTGTACAGAGCCACGGCCACAAACACACGGCTGGCAGAGATTTTGTTTCCCACCAGAACGTACACAGTGAACGTCACAAACAGGATGATTTTATTTGCCGTAAAGAACGAGGACATGTTCAGTGCTCGGAGGTAAGAGCTGCTCATGATTTTTGAGATCTCCTTTCTACAAGAAACAAACAAGAAAATAAAGAGATTTTAGCTATTAACGCCCAAACATCATAAAGATTATTATGTCCAAGATATGGATAGCCTTGCATAGTAGTACTTTCCAAGGTTGGCTTCTGTCTCATAGTTAAAATGACATTACAAACACAAAATAAGATCAAAAGAAGCATTGTTTGTGGCGTTACAAGGATAAAACTGAGATTTCATGGCTCCAAACTGTAAACATTATTAAAACCATTACGTTTTTGACACGCTGTCAAGTCCTGAACCACAGTACAAAAGAAGTTTATGGCATTGAATTGTCTTTGCAGGGAATTCTCAGCATTTCCTTTGGTAATGTTTTAATCGCCTTCTACAGTCAGTGTTCACTTTTAAGCCAACACATATAGTTTAATGGCACAGGTTTTCTATCATTCTATCATTTGACCAACTCAAGGATATACAGATCTTTAAAATTAAATCGCTACAAGAATTTAAAATCAAAAGGTATGGCTGTAATAAAACCTTTGTCATCTTCAGTCAAGAATTCTGCTGACCTATGTCAGAGCTACAGCAGTGAAAGCAGACTATATTAGTCTTTACCTTCGTACATCATTAACCAGCGCTGCGAATGGCTTTTCCCAGGCATACATCTTAATTATACGTATACCAGACACCACCTCGTTCATGGTGCGTATCCTACTGTCAGTGAAGGCTGCCGTCTTACTCCTGTGAGAGACACAGACAGAAGAATTTAACATTTTTTGAGATATACAGCCTATTCTAAAAAATAAAAGTAATCCTGTAATAAAAAAAGCTACTTTTTCAAATCAGGTTTTACATTTTTGTTTAAACATGTCCTTGAATTAACATCTTAAAGGGATAATTCACCTTCAGTTGCTGGTGCCCATTTACTTTTTTTCTCTTCATACTATGGAAGTCAATGGGGACTGGGAACTGACGGTGCACTACCTCTTTAACATGGTTTTGGTCAACCATGAAGTATTAACTCTAAGTCAGTGAAACTTTAGATTTGCAGACACATAACTTACAAATTATTATTACACTTTGAATAATTAGGAGCTGACACCTAACAGCAGTCAGATTATGAGCTACTTTACAAAACGTATCTTTTTTGTTAATAGTAGTAGCAGCAGGAGGATATTTTAATTAATGCAATGTCAGCATTCTAGGAAACAATAAGCACACATTATATTAGACACTTTCCCCGGTTTCACAGACAAGGCTTAACCCTAGTACTAGACTTAAATGTAAATCTGAGCTGTTTCCACTAAAAGAAACCTGAAGTGCCTTTTTTTTTACATTTTTTTTTTAAGATGCACACCAGCGATCGACCAAGGAACGTATTTGAATTATTCAATTAGTATTATTCCTAATTGAACTATACCTGATCCTGGCTTAGGCTAAACCTTGTCTGTGAAACCGGGCCATTAAGACATTAACATAAAAAAAAAATGTCTGGCATTATGGTTAGTAAAAATAAAAAGTATCTAAAATTGAATTTAACTTGTATTTAGAAGTTCTTTGGTAAAAAAGTGAAAAATAAATAGTTCTGATTTTAACAATACTGTAAAGTCCTACCAAAAATTATATATGAAAAAAAAAACAATCTCTCAAGTATTTAAATGTAAAATTATTATGTATATACAGTATTTATTTATAATGTTTTTTTTTTTCAATAATCTGTCAAATACATGCAACAAAGGTTTCTAATTGATGATCTGAAGCTCAGCTGAAACCTGATCTCTGTGTTTGAAAGAGTGCATAACCCCAGAAGGAAAGAGCATGTGGTCTTATAAACGACTTGTTTGGAGATGATTAACGGATCATTATGGAAAGAGTAACTATTATAACAGAAGAATATACCTTCTTCAGCATGCAAAGTTCTTTATGCCCTTTTACATTCAAGCTGTTAATTATTACTAGATTACGTAAAGCTGCGCACATGCAATTTAATTAAGAATAAAGTCTTCTTGACACTATTCACCATGACATGACGAGCATCTTGTGATTGTGATTAAGCCTTTCAGCTTCTTATGATTCCTCTGATCCAATTTGAAAAATTCCCAGTCAGAGTAATCCTGAGATTGTACCTGTATTTTGAAAAGAGTTTCCCGAACATGGTCTGAAGTGGCATGAGGAAGATTAAAACCGCCATGCCCGCGAGGCATGATGCTCCAATCTCTTGCCAAAGTAGACCAATCACAGCTGCAGCTTGCAGAGGCCCCACCCACAGGAAGTGCAGAAAAATAGTCACCTGGAAAAAGACATGAACAGAACAACAGATAATTATATCATACTTCACCATCCAAAAAGTACCATGTTATTACTATACGGTTTAGATGTAGAACTATTGATCGGCTTATTGAATGTTTTGAATATCTTTTATGCTCACCAATTATTTGATCCAAAATACAGTAAAACCAGAAACACTGTTAAATATTATTAAAATTTAAAATGAACAATTTTTGTCATTTGTGCTTGAATTACATCACGCGATCCTTCAGAAATCATTCTAATATGCTGATTTGCAGCTCAAGAAACATTTTATTATCAGTGTTCAAAACAGCTGTGCTGCTTAACCTTAAGAAATTATAAGTTATATTTTTATTTCTATAGTATATCAGATTGTATAAAGTGCACATTGTGTTTAAATAAAACCAATATCTGGATTCCATCAGGCTTTTACATAGCAGCACGAAACCATGACGTAGCATGTTATAGTTTATGAGACAATTTAGTGTAGTACTCGGGACACGGTGTACTGCTCTTGTAATATCACATTACACACAGCCCATGAGATTATTTTTAGAATCTTCAAAAAGAGCTTAAACTTCAAAGTTCTAATTCCGGATATCTTGGCCTAATTTCCTGTAATTCTTCACAGAACCCCTCTGATGTCTGCTGGTAAATGCAAGAGAAATGCCTGCAAGGACAGACGTGGAACAATGACATTCCTACTACAAACACACAGAAGAACTGCTCAGCTAGTATGACCGGGTTGAAATTATGTCATGTGGTTACCGAGCTGTGTTAAAATAATGTTACACAACACACACATAACATAATAAGAAGTAAACTGCTGGAGACTCCACAGGCCTGATTAATGAGTGAGTAAGAAACCAAAACACATGTTGTAAAACTGTTTCAAATGTTTAATTAATCACTGTAATTTCCCAATAACCCTACTGGAACGCTGGCCAATCTGTTCCCCAGTAACACAAGCCCTTTACAGTAAATCACTTGTGCTGCCTTTGGCTGTTTAACTGGAAAGTTAACTACACAAAACAATTCCCTGACTAAACAAGCATTGAGTTTAACTCCATTAAAAAAAAGGGACCTGCTTAAAAAAAAAAACAGGAAACGGTGACTATAACCCTTAAGAGGAAGACAAAGAAGTTCTGGAAACTTCCTACCTCGTCGAACTTGTTGACGTCATTTGACAAAAGGTTAACAATCTGCCCGGTTGTGGTCTGGCCCATGGCTGTGGCACTAAGGCACAACGCCTAAAAGAAGAAACAATTCAAAAGGTTTGTGGGAAATACCATGATATACCATGGTACCATAAATAATTAAATCATTCATAATGCTTATATCTACAGACATATTATTAAAAAAAAGTCCTGGTGCTACCATCTGGTACCATCGCTGTAACTTGGCACTTCCTCAGAACCTTTTTTTTCTGGTAAAGTTGGTTTGTTTGTTTTTTTAGACAAATCCAAATAGAAAATCTAACCTTCCTGTAGATCATGTGGCACATTGCGATGCGGATTTTCATTCCAGCTCTTAGGACGTGGTAAAAGTAGAGATGGTGGAGTAAAGCCAGACCCAGAGAGGAGAGTGAGATGCCTGCTGCGTATCCATAAGCTTCGTACAACGCTGGCATGTTATTAGGGTCATAGCTCTCAAAATACTGAATGAGTTTTCCCAAAAACACTGGTTGAATCACTTTAATCACCTCCTATAATTGGGAAGAAGAAACATCAGAAAATTACAATGTGATATAAATGATATATTTTGTACTGGTAAGAACAATATGGGGCTGAACGGATTAGAGGTTCACATTCCTAAAAACATCCACACCCTCGTCTTTATTATGTGAGGAAACTGTGGTAGCAATTTTTAAAAGCCTTTCTATGTAGGCAAGTACAAACAACAAGTGTGTTGTTTTCCAAAATACATGTTCAATTCTTACAATCAAAGTGGACATCTAACCTTCAAAATGTAGCTTTAACAGAAATAAAGAGGGTGAGTAAATTATGATTAAATTATGTTTACTTTGAGAAGTAAATTCTACTGTAAAATAGTGATTTGTGGTTCTTAAAGTTAACCAAGCTTTTAATTGGCTGCTTTCATCAACTGAAAGAATCAAATTTCAGTCCCTTGTTTTCCACAGGGTCATATATGTGCTATGTACTTTCTATACGTTTCTATTAAGTTAAGTAGTTGCTATATATTTCTTGGTGCTTTTTTGTAAAACAAATGAGTAGATATTTAGCAGAATGTCCTGTGAGCACTTTTCCATCAGTAATAAAAGACAGCAGCCAGTAGTTGTCTAGAAAGACATCAGGCTATGACCACAATTTTTCCATATTTGTGTGAACAATTATTTTTCACTAGAGCTGTAACGATACACCAAACCCACGATTCGGTTCATATCACGAATTTTGACCCACGATACGGTTCGTATCGCGATTCTTTTTTCCGTGGGGGGTGGGAGAAAAAAAGCGATCCATTCCTTTCAAAGAGCCGTTCAAAAAAACAGCCCTGCGCTAGTCACTTGGGGAAATGACATCCTTTATCTCCACCGGGTAGCCGAAATGTTGCCATACTGCTGGAGGAGGAAGGGCCCCAATCTCTGGGTTGGTTGCCATGTTTCCTCACATTCTTCTTCGACTAGCTCAACTTTTGCAGGCAGGTGTCACATGATTGGAAAGGTAGTCACGGGGTGTTCGTGATTCTCCCTTTTCACACCGCGACACAGGATCGTGGATCTGAGTGTCGCGATTTCGGTTTCATATCGCTAATCGTTACAGCCCTAGAAAATACTAGGGGCCTAAGACTTTCATTTTCGGGTGCACTGTCCCTTTAAGTGTAGGTCAGACAGTTTAGAGTCGTGCCTGGATCATTGTGAAATTACTTTTCTTTGGTGAAAAATAAAAACTACACCTGACTCCTTTTCAGTATTACGAGGATTCAAAAGCAGATTCAACAAACTGATCCATCATGATCTGTGTGTGTGGACCCCTCTCGGGTTACCCTTACTATATTCATGTTATTCAATTATTCATGTCCATCAGTGTCAGCTCTGAGCTGTTATAATGACATCACTTTGCTCTCTGGACCCTCTTTTCCTGATGTTATCACATTAGATTGGCGCTATCTGAACCGAGATGTAATTAAGAAAGATGTCTTTGCCTTTTTACTTTGACCTTTATGTGTCTTTTATTTTTTATGGGATGAAGCCATGATTGGTTTGGATGGTGTGTTGTCAACATTCTTCACTTTGCTCTTCAGCCTTTTCATTCCCTATACATGTAATGGAGGCAGATCTTGAGGTCATGTGCCGGCAGCTCACCCCGGGACCTGTTTTAACTGCTTCATTAGTTTGGTGCTGAAGTGCGCTGGCCTTTTCCCCCTCAGCGGAGTAAACGCCCGCAGGCTGCCCTCATACTGGCTCTGTAATTAGGACACTTCATCAAATGATGCTCTCTGTGCGTCCGTCACCTGTGATTGACATGCCCAGAGGACACACCTCTCTACTCATCCATCAGTCCAATTTGTATGATTATCATAATTGGTGGATGTCAGATTGATGCCAAAATGTCTACATTTGTTTACAGTACTATAAAAAATGTACAGTATCTGTCTATTTATCTAGGAGGGATGGAGATAAAATGCACACACACACACACACACGCACGTGCACATGGTATTTATCACGACAATTGGTCCCAATTGTCCCCACAAAGATAGGAATGCCATTTAAATTTTGATCTCGTGGGGACATTTGTTAGGTCCCTATGAGGAAACAGGCTTATAAAAAGGTTTTTGAAAATCTATAAATGCACATAGTTTCCTGTAAGAGGTAGGTTTAGGTGTAAAGGTCAGTGTAGGGCAATACCACATACAGAGTGTACTGTAGAAAAACCATTTATGCCCATAAAACATGTAAACACAACGTGTGTGTGTGTATATATCTATCTATCTATCTATCTATCTAATGTAAATAAATATTATAATATATTATTATATAAAATAAAAATTAAATAAAACAAACACACACATACATTAATTATTTTTTTTTTATTTGTAGTATATTTTACAGTATTACTACTTTACTGCTTGGCACCAAATATAAAAGACTTTTTCAAAAACAAAAAACAAAAAAAAACTTTTTGTCAGCCAAACGTTTGAGGAGTATGGGAGTGTAAATTATTATTATTTTTATTAATGTTACAGCATATTAACCCATAATAGCTTAGCTAGATTATTGTGGACCAAATACCAACAATTCTGTGAAATGGGTATCCGAGGCTTTGCTTTGAAAGATTGTTTAACATATTTGCTGCACAGCTAAAATGATAGATTTTTAACTTTTAAAATGATCTGTAACATATTAAATTAATTTCACATCCACTGACAAAAACCTGTCTATATGTCACATCACATAGAGTACATTATAAAGAGTACATTAGAAAAACAGTGTAAGCTAGAAAAGACATTTGATTCGTAATTCTGCTTTTTGCAGTAAGTGAACCTGATTAGATGGTAATTATGACTGACGTTAATGGGATTATCATTCAGTTGTTTTGTGTAAGCAGCTTTGACTTTCTGCTTGATTCCTATCAGTCACATTAGATCAGTGCTTGTTTGTTCTTTATTCAAAGATCCTTTGTTTTGTTTCCCCTCTCTCACTTTTTCATTAAACTAAAGTGATTAAATAACAGGATTTATCTTCTCTCTTCCTTAATGCTTTCACTTAGTGGCTTAAAGCAAAGGTAAGTACAGCCCACAATGCTTTCTGGCTCCTACATCACTACCACTGCTTCTTTATTTCCAAACATCAAACTTTTTTGTACAGTGAACATTAATAGTGCATTTTCATAATTCAATATGAAAAGACATTTATTATAGGAGTGTAATGGCTTTGTAATATTCAGCCTGCATGCAACACATATTATATATCATATACCATAATATATATTATATACCATCATATTTTACTGTTTTGTTCATTATGCATTTTTTGGGTAGTTTACGTCAAGCTGCATGTTTTCTACTTATTAACAGTTAGAATAAACGTAAATGTTGTTTTCCCTGTCAATTGTCTTTCAGCAAGGGAATAACCCGCCAGCTCGGGGAGGTGGAGGAACATTATCCAGGACTAACCCACCCACACAGAAGCCGCCAAGCCCACCCATGGCAGGGAGAGGTACCCTGGGGTAAGGGTTTCAATGCTGATTTTGTGTACCCCCGTTATAAAATATGTTATTAGGACAGTCATTCTTTTATACAATATGGAATCCAATGATCTTATCCATTTTTGGGTGAACTAACCCAAAATGCAGAGCAAAAATAAAATATATTTAGTTCAGTCATAAAACTATTGATGGCAAATCCTTTACATGCAATCTGCTAGCAATCACATCATGTACTAAAATGGCACAAGCCCCTCCACCTCCCCCACCTCCACCTGTCTGCTTCATGAGTTTTATGTATGCCTATTTATGCAGCAGCAGCAGCATATTTTATATGTTTGTTGACACTAGATATGTAGTGAGAGGACAACAAGAGTCTTGGTATAATAATGAGAGAATTTTCTTGAAGGGGATAGGGGGATAATTGTATTAAAAGCATATTATTAATACCTTGTAACATTTAAAATGTAAAATATTTTTATTTTGACATCTAATAGCAGTTACACTTGCTGGACCTGTTTTGTCCCATGTCTCAAGAATGACTGAGGAGTATGGCATCTGAACATAATCATTTGTTTATGTGTATTTTCTGCTGTAACAAATGTGTGTGTTTGTTTTTTCCAGACGAAACACACCATATAAGACGCTGGAGCCAGTCAAACCTCCTGTGGTGCCTAATGACTACATGACCAGTCCAGCTCGCCTGGGCAGCCAGAACAGCCCAGGACGCACTGCCTCGCTCAACCAGAGACCCCGAACGCACAGGTAGAGCTACCACATGTTCAACACAGGCCTTCTGATGGGATGCTGTGCTGCATATACTTCGGTTCAATTAATTCTTTAATTCAACCGATCTAGAGTGACCATAAATAGTTTTACAAGACCTTTTGGTGACAGTTTATTGAGATATTCTGCCAACTATAAGTAGCTTTGTAACTACATGTCAACTAATGCTCATTAATTCACAACTAGTGTAGGTTTAGGGTTAGTAGAATAGGTTGACATATACTTGTAAAGTGTCTGTATGTTGTGGATCCATCAAAACAAAGTGTTAGTGTTAAGAAGACAGACATGTTGACATGTAGTTGCAATGTTACTTACTGTTAGTAGAATGTCAAAAGTGGACTATCAAAATAATTGTAATAAAAGATTTGTTTATTATAGACTAAAATGTAATGTGTTTTCCTCTAAATATTAAGTGTTTAACATTAAAAAAAAAACGTTTCCTAGATTAATATCATATGAAACTGAAGCCTTGAGTATCCGCTGCTGAAAATTCAACTTTGCCTTTAAACAAATTGTAAAAAAAAAGGTTTTACTGTATTTGTGCTAAAAAAAACAACTTTTAAATGCTGAAGTCAAAAATGTTCAATTCGGTTTATTTAAGAGCTGGAATGTAAAAACTTCATCAGAACACACACTGAACATTAAATATTGAGTTTTATGGGGATATTTTTTGCAGTAGCTTGCAGTTGTGTGATAAAAGTCACAGTTATAAGAATTAGTCAAGATTTTGTCATGATGATAAGAAACAAAGGCCCAAAAATGAGCTTCAGTGTTTCTAACCTTTCCAAATGATTTATGGAACATCCCTAAACTCTCAGAATCTCCATCTTTATTTCCTTCTCCTTTCTTCACCTCTGTCGTTGCTTTCCCAGCGGGCTTGTTATACTCACTGAACAAAACTGAAGGTGAATGAGGTTAAAAACAACAGTAAACCGTTTCTAAACCTTTAGTGCCATAAATGTGAAGTGGACGCCACTCAGTGAATTTATGACAATGCATGCTTGTTGTTTTATTGGCTCTTTGTAAGTCTCTTGTCTGTCTTTGTCTCAGTGGCAGTAGCGGGGGCAGCGGCGGGCGAGAGAACAGCAGTAATAGTATGGGAATCCCTCTGGCTGTGCCAACACCCTCCCCTCCCAGTATGGCACCAGGTGACAGCTCACATTTTTCACAGTGGCCATTAGCACTGGGCGATGAACAACAACATATCGAGATGATAAAATTTATGTCGATAACAGTTATAATCAATATGGAAAAAAAATATTGTAATAGTATTTTTGGGCATATAGCCTATCCCTAGTGAAGAATAAATATACTTTAAATGTATTTGAAATATATTTATTTCGTGCTCTGTGTACTACAAATACATTTTCATATTTATGCATGCAATTGTACTTTTAGAATACTAAATTATAGTATACTAAAATGATTGTATACTAAATTTATACTAAATTTAAAAATACAAATTTTGTACTTTATGGACTTTAATTGTGTAGTAGTGCTGAAGTCCAGAAGACATAAAGACTAAAGGCTAAAGACATACTTAGTAAGTATATATAATTGTGCTAAAGTGGAACTATTGCAAGAATACTTTAGGGACACTTTAAATATTTTGCATTTGAAGAGCAATGTTACACAATCTTCATTAAAAGTGACATAAACACACATTTAGGCTTATTAATAAGAAATATGCATTGTGCACAGGTAATACTCCAAATAAAGTTTCATTTAAAATTTTTATATCATTAGTTCTCGAGTTATCTGTTATTTGAACTATGCTAAGTATGAAAAAAAAATCTATTTTAAGTAATACATTACATTTTTACTAGGGATGCTAATTTTGAAACCGGTTATTTTGGTCATTCCTCCCACCCCTGATTGAGTGATTTATTTATTTATTTATTTTTTACTTATCTTTTTTAACTGTTCTTTTCCTCTGTCCTGTCTGAAGCAGTTCCTCAAGGTCCAGGTTTGGGCCCAATCCCGATGTCTCAGTTTGGAACAATCTCCCGGCAGATCTCCAGACACAATTCCTCCACCACTTCTTCCTCTGCCTCTATGGTGTCAGCCACCGGCACCTACCGGCGGGCCCCTGCCAGCTCCTCCCAGTTCTCTGTGCCTCAGCCTCACCTGAATGGGGGTCCCACATACCCCCAGAACACAAGTGAGTTCAGTTCTATGTTAGAGAGGGGTGTTTAGTCACCCTAAAAACGACGTGGGCAACTAAAGGCATTGTTCATCCAACCGTGAACCAGAAAAATTTTACTTTCCTTTACTCACCCTGTGCTAGTTTTTTCTTCTTTAGTAGAACAATGAAGCAGATTTTTAGCTAAAACCTTGTTTTTCTGTAATTTATAAAAAGTAGTTCAGCAGCTACTGTCTTTTTCTGAAATAAAATATACAGTATTGCTGGTAGTATGTCACAATACGGAAGTAAAAATATATCATCAGTGGCCATGGGTATTCATTTTGACTCTCAAAATAACAGTAGCGGCTGACTTGAATTGAATGAATCACAAAGAACCACCATTTTAGGTAAAAATGTTCTTTACACCTCTACTGAAAAAAGTCACCTACATCTTGAATGGCATGAAGGTGACTAACTTAACAGATTTTAGTTTTTGGGTGAACTATGCCTTTAATTTGCACCTTAAAATGCCTAAATACCATAGCATTGAATAAATAGCAAGCTCATATGTGTAGTTTCTTAGCCACTAGCAGCACCAATCACTTCCCTGTAATAAATGAGGTTACTAGCAGACTCTAGTAACTGATGCTCTGCCTGCTTTTCTGCTTTTCATTTGTTCATGTCACAATAACTCACTATGGCTTTTACCTTCTGTCTGTGTGTAACTCTTTGGGCTTGTTTTTTTGCCTGTTATCATCTGTCTGTCTGGCTGGATGTGTATGAATGTGTGTGTATCTGCGCTTCATGTGACTCCAGTGTCTGTCGCTCCACCACCTCCTCCCCTGGCGCAGCTGACGCCCCAGATTCCTCTCACTGGCTTTGTGGCCAGGGTTCAGGAGAACAGTGAGTAATGCACACAGAAGCACAGTGCTTAGACCTTCACATATGGTCTCCATTCACCTACCTGCAGTCTGCACTGTCTGAATTATTCTCTGAACCTGAAATGTAATTTAATATTTCTATTTATTGGTATCTGTATATATATGTCTATATATATATAATTTAAACCGTAATAAAATATAACAATGTAGGTTATTATTGGTGGTGTTAAGGTAAACATCACGATTTCAGTTGCCTATAAGTAGAGCCAGTGCCAAGCTATTGATTTAAATTCATATCTCTTGAATAAGCCTCTTCTTTGATAAACGTGTTTTGATTTTCTAAATTAAAATTCATTGTAATATTTTAGGGGGGAATAAATTTAATTTTCAGAGTGGTACAACAGTTGATATCATAATAAAGACATTTTTTTTTAAATATGTTAGTGTTTTTGGCATTTTTTTATTATTATTTCTTAGGGTAGAATGCAACACAAAAAATTTACATTTTCTTGTACCCAGGAATTATTTGATGCATGATAAATACAGATTTCTTTGCTTTAAGTGCATTGCATGCTATAAACTCTTCTATAGGAGTTTCTAAATTTAGGGTTCTGACATTAAAACTGAATTATGACATTGTGAGGGTTTCCCCCTTCTTTGTCCTCTAGTAACAGACAGCCCATCTCCACCCCCTCCTCCTCTTCCTGAGGACACGCCCCTGTTTGAGGAAGCAGCTCCACCTCCTCCACCTCCACCTGTGGATTATGATGAAGAAGATGCAGCTCTGGTGCACTACAATGACCCCTATGCTGATGGAGACCCCCACTGGGCCCCAAAATCCTACATAGAGAAGGGTAAGACAGCGCCCTCTGTCATTGAGCTGACAGTTTTTCCCTCTTTAGTAAAGGACCCTCATACAGTATATGGATAGATCGATGGATGGATGGATGGATAAACAGACGGATAGAGATAGAGATGGATATGGATATAGATGATAGACAGATACACAGACATAGATAAATTGATTGATGGATGGATAGATATTGATGGATAGATGGACAGAAAGATGGATAGACTTATAGATAGACGGATGGATAGATATTGATGGATAGATAGTCAGATGTGTATGTATGTATATATAGGCGGATGGATGGATTCATAGACATATATGGATGGATGGATAGAGATAGATAGATAGATGTAGATAGATAGATAGATAGATAGATAGATAGATAGATAGATAGATATGGATGTAGATATGGATGGATATAGATATGAATGGATGGATATAGATATGGATGGATGGATATAGATATGAATGGATAGATATATATATATATATATATATATAGAGTTGGTTAGATGGATGGATGGATGGATGGATGGATGGATAGAGATAGATAGATGTAGATAGATATGAATGGATGGATATAGATAGATATGAATGGATAGATATATATAGATAGAGAGTTGGTTAGATGGATGGATGGATAGATATG
>JAUCNO010000663.1:14920473-14944023 GCA_032353835.1 Enteromius viviparus
GATAGATAGATAGATAGATAGATAGATAGATAGATAGATAGATAGATAGATAGATAGATAGATAGATAGATATGGATGTAGATAGAGAGATGGATAGATATATATAGATAGAGAGTTGGTTAGATGGATGGATGGATAGATATGGAGATATGGATGGATGGATGGGTATATAAGTGGGTAGGTAGTTGGATAGATAGTTTAAAAGCGTATATATATAAGTATATATATATATACCTGTATATTTCTAACCGTGTCTGCTCTGTTTAGTGGTGGCCATCTATGACTACTCAAAGGACAAAGATGATGAGCTGTCCTTCATGGAGGGTGCAATCATCTACATCATCAAGAAGAATGACGACGGCTGGTACGAGGGCGTGTGTAATGGTGTAACCGGACTGTTTCCTGGCAACTACGTCGAGTCCATCATGCACTATGCTGACTAATGCTCAATCCCAGAGACGGCGTACAGCGCAGCCAATCAGTTACAAACATTGCAAAGTGCATTAGGATAGGACTGAATGTTTGTTTTCGTCCAACCGCCAATGTATCCAAGCATCTGCAGTGCTCAAGGTTTGAGGAGACACAAGAATATGAAAAGAAACAAGTCTCACTGCTTTCTTCTTAGGTTGCCTCCTATATTTTGTACATATATTGCAGTGAGACGTTGCCTGTAGGCTGTTGCTAGTGTTTGTTTTTGTGCGTGTTTTGTCATCGTATAGAGACCCGTATTTGCCAAGTGTCAGCTAGGGCTAGTTAGTTTTGATTTTTACAAGACCTTTTTTTTCTCTTGTTTTTAAGTTTTTTTTTATCAAGCTCTTCCTTTACGTGAGGAAGAAAAGTTTGAATGTCATATCTGGACTATTATGCCTGGGAAATCATTAGGCAACAAAACAATGTTTCGCCTTTAGGTTATGTAAAATGTTACATCATGACTGTAAGGTGAGGGAAAAGACATATGCAGTAATGTGCAGAGATTCTGCTGCATATCTGACTAAACTTCAGAAACCTCTCAGAAACATGACAACATAAAAAGAAACAATTACAAATTATATTTTGCTTATAGACAACCATGCCTTTTTTTTTGCATTATGGCATTATTTTCACGACAATTAAGCACATTTTACCCCAAATTCATGTAATTTATGCTGATTTTGGTATGAAAGTAATGAGAGTAATGATAATCATTAATGGGAATAAAAAAAAAGGGTAAACTGCCTACGTTACATGCAAAAATTCTTGATGGTCCTACAGGCTTCGTTTCCTTTATGCAAAACAATTCTTTTTCTTTTGTGACCCAGACATGTTTTCATGAGATTCACCCATATACTGTGAGTTAAACCGTGCCAAGCTGGTCTTTGATGGTGTTTTTTGTTGAAACTGCTGAAGTATTGTGAAGTTTTATTATGTTGCACTGAGCGGGCGACTCTGGTTTGCTAGCGGAGCCAGTCTCTAGCACTGCCCACAGATTCAAGTTTGTTACACAAAGTAGCAGAAATCCATTTCTTTCATTGTATATTTCATGTAGGGGGACCATGCAAAACTGAATTTGTCTTTCTGTTTTGGCCAGTTCAAAAGTTTTACTGAATTTAGATGATAATCCATAGATTTAATGGGGAAAAAAGTTTTGTGTATAGTACTGATGAATGTGAGCTCATAACTGTTAGCATGGCACAAACATCAAGATGATTCTGGTTTTTAGAAGCGTCTCAAACTGCTGTTGAAGGCGAGCAGTGTTTTAATTTATTTAATCCAATGAAATATCTGTGAGAATGTAACTCACATAGAGCTGTCTGAACAATGACCACTTAATGTTAAGCATTGCAAGGCCTTGTCATATGATGTGCAAGTGATCTGTAATTTAAATGTTCCTTTGCAGGTTATCTGCAAATAATATAATCTCTGTTATCGTTTTGTATATATAATCTGTTTTTCTTTTTATGTACAGTCTCTTTTTATAATAAAGCGCTCTCCTGTGCAACATACTGTGTTAGATGTGCTGGTTCAACACGACACATAATACAGTCAATACATCAATGGAACGCATATTTATTCAGCTTCAGGATGACTTTCATGACTGGTTTTGTTCTCCAGGGTCACAAATGAATAATTTATTGACATGGGAATAATGTGTAATGTATTTTATAAAAAGTAAATGTAATTTGAATATGAGCATTTCAAAATGTAATGTAATCTAAATGCAGGTGAATCTGATGTAATCGTCAATAGCATCCAGCTTCTTATTCCAAGCTACTGCGTAAAAGAAAGAAAAATCTGAAATGTATTAAAACTAATAAAAGAATTTACAAAACTGCCATCTTGCTAAAAACACTGTATTTGCAACTATTGTAAAGAATACATTTCATTCTTCATCAATATTTCTCACCGCAGAATCTGTTCATTTAAATGGACAGCAGAGGGTGATGTGGGTCTGAATAGAAAAGAACATTTCTATAATCCCACACTGATCCCCAGCCTCGGGTACCTACCTGTGGTAAGTCCAGTGACCTTTTTATTAAGTAAAATGTGCATCTTTTGTCAGTGTCTATGGCACTAGAAGTGGAATATATGTGCATAAACATTCACTGGATTGTACAGGCCGCTTCCTTATATATGATTCAGAAAGAGACTTAAGTTAATGATAGCTTGTGTTCCACTGAGTTCCCGCTTATGAGCAAATGTACGTGCAAGGTTAAACGGTGAGTTCACCCAAAAATGAAAATTCTGTCACAAATTATTCACCCTCATGTTGTTCCAAACCCGTAAGATCTTTGTTCATCTTTGGAACACAAATTAAGATATTTTTGATGACATTGAAGAGCCACCAGTATGGAGCCAAATTAGGGCCACATATATCTGCAAAATGAGACAATGCACGGGTGACCGAAACGCGGATTTAAAGGAGCGGCGCAAAGGGAAATATATGTTGCAAAATCAAAGTTGCTGAAGTTTTACTTTGCTAAACATAATTTGTTTTCACAGGTGTTAACTTTTCTTTTGCAATATTTTTTTTCCTTGCAAAAAAGCAATTTTTTTTCTCAATACTTTATTTTTATTTGCAAAAATAGTCTTTTTGTTTGCAAAACATTGTTTTATTTTGCAGATATATGTGGCCCTAATTTGGCTCCATACTACCTGACCCTAGACAGCAACTGTAATTATTTAGATCCAGAAACGTCAAAAACAGTCTGCAATACTTTTTGTTTTTTCATAAAGAAAGGGTCAGATGACTCTCTGAAATCACCAAAAACATCTTCATTTGTGTTCAGAAGATAAACAAAAGTCTTACGGGTTTGGGTGAGTAATTAATGCCAGAATTTTCATTTTTGGGTGCACTCACGCTTTAAGGCTTGGCTGTATTTCTAATGAAAACGGTTTTACAGCTGGGAGGGATCTTACTCTCATGTGCATGGAAAGGAAGCTTTATAATGCGGTATTTATTTGGATGAATCATTAGGTCATTGTCTCCATCAGTATTCTTTCAGAGTGCAACAAAGAGCCTGCCAACTGCATTTACAAGAATAAACATTTTCTAATATAAAGCAGCCTGAGGTTTTGTTCAAATAATTAATTTGAGAGTAATTTAGCAGAGTGATATGTAAAGTGTGAAATGCAAAAGAAACCTCAGTAAAATAAACTGAAAGCATTTCCCAAAAATAAGTCTGTAAAATATAATACACTTTTATTATTACCATGTTTTTACCATCACTATAAAAAAGAATATATTGACTGCAAGTCTAAGGGAAAAACAGACGTCCATTAGGCTTTAATGAGAGCTTTGAAGAGAAAGAGGACAGCATCTATTGTTACCATATGAAAGCAGTGGATGTAAACATCCAGGCCTGGTTTCTCCCATGTTGCCAAGAGCTCACATCTGTTTATTCTAGTGAAGAATCTTCAGGATCCTAGGTTGAGGTGTTTTAGAGCCTCTGTTGGCCACATGCTCTAGGCATCAAATGCATGCACTATATGCATTACAAAAAAATTATAAAAACACTAAAATATAATAATTGAAATTACCAAACAGTGGCCTTAAAAAATCAAATTAGTACAAATATTAAAAAGTTCAGAATTTAGTGTGCTTGTGTACTTGTATACGTATTGCATCTTGCAAATTAAACAGTAGCTAATACATGAAAGAACATAATAGCCCTAAATATGTTATTCATTCATATGCAATCACACATCAGTTGGATTCTAGAGGTGTGCATGACTAGACGTGCACGTGTGGGAGCTGCTTGTCAGAAGTAACAGCGGAAGCTTTAAATGATCCCAGAGCAGGTTATGGCTGGCAGATGAAAACAAACACATGGCAGCTGTAATTAAAGATGTCGGTTGTAATTACAGATCCTTAAAGTGTTACTCCACCCCACAATAAAAAATTCTGTCACCATTTACTCACCCTCGAGTAGTTTCAAACCTGTATGAATTTCTTTGTTTCTGGGAACACAAATTAAGATATTTTGAAGAAAGTTTTTAACCAGGCTGTTTTCGGTCACTATTGACTTCCATAGTATTTTTTTTTTCTACTATGGAAGTTTTGAAAGATTTGGAACTACTCGATGATGAGTAAATGATGATTTAACTTTTGGTTGAACTGTTCCTTTAATCTCTAATCGACGCCCATGTCGTTCCAAACCTGTAAACGCATTTTTTTTTGTCTTCGAGACACACAAGAATGGATTGGATGAAAACTGGGAGGCTTGTGACTGTCCCATTGACTGCCAATTAAAATACACTGTCAAGGTCCAGAAAATTCTGAATTCTGATTGTTTGAATATCCCATCTGCCTTCAGTGGTTTAACCATGACGTTATAAAGCTACGAGAATATGTTTTGTATGGAAATAATATTTATTTATTAATATTACTTTATTTAAATAAGAGCTCAAATTATGATTTATTTTCATTTATGTATTTGGGAGCACTGTTAAATATATATAATTAACATATTCTTAACAAACATAGGATTGCGGAGATACATTTTAGAGAAAAAGCAGTAGATGATAGCCATTTCAATACCATGGAGGTCAGTGGGGACATTCATCAAAATATCCTATTTTGTGTTTAGCAGAAAATATAAACTGGAGCAACCTGAGTAAATGATTAAAGAATATAATTTTTTTTTGGTGAACTCTCCCTGTAATGTGAAACCAAAACAACAATAATAAGAATGGTGATGACTGAATTCCCCTTTGAATTATGACACCTATTTGTATCCATCAAACGCCATGATAAATCTATTGTCTCTACGTTTACCGGTCTAATATGAAGCAGATTTTAAAATTCTTTATAAACTGACCATTAATGCTGATATGAAAAGTATTATATCTGGGTGCTCTATGGGTTAACTGAGGCTTGGCGAAACCTGTTGCCAATTAAGCGTGTGGAATGCCACATATAGACATTTCCTCAGAACTTCCACCACAGGTTTCAGAGCACATGTTCTCTTCCAGACAGACAATATAGCGGCTTTAGCAGTTTAAAATGTTTGTTTTATTCACATTTTTGCTTTCACGGTTTGGAAACGGCTGTCGGAACTGACCATGTGGACAATGTGTTTGGCACCGCTCTGATTCATTCTCTGGATTACAAGAGACCCAAGCTTAAGTGTCTTTAGGATTTTTCTGTCACACGGTGCACAAGCTGCGATGGAAACTCAGCGTTTTCTGTTTCTCGTCTGTCTGATGATGTGTGGAGGAGACACTGAAAGTACACCTGAAATCTGCACGGGAGTGCAATGCCAAAGGTCTCCATCCAGACCACCTGATCACCAGAGCAGATATTCAATTTATGCTCCAAGACGCCCATCGGTTCCTTACACGGTAATACATCCACAGCAGAGTAGGGCTGGCAGTCCGAAAGTGAACCCAAGGACCATCACGGCTGAGGTGTTCAACCCGCAGGGATGCACAGGAGGAGGCTGTCATCACAGCTCGCCAAGACCGACGAAGAATGATACCAAAGAGTGCAAGGGATTTGCATGTAAACTACCTGAAAGGATGCGACAAGATCCCAAACAGCTCTCCACAGGGACAGATGTTGGAAGAAGCAGACTTCCTTTCGTCCATATGCAGGACAGAGCCGAGCAAGTATTGGGAGAATTTCCGGAGTTGGGAACTCGAGGGGGGCCATCAACTGGAATTCAGTTAACATGCGACATCAAACCAGGTAAAGAGTGATTGTGTGCTAGATATTAAGAGACCAGTCCTATGTTTGTGTAAAAGAGGTAATACACTTGTTAAATTACAAACCATGTGGTCATGGCCATACGGAATTGATCAGATGTAGGATGGTTTGTAGAAGCATGTCAGTTTCACAACAATATTAAAGCATGCATGTTATCAGCAATCTATTGTGACTTGAAAGCATATAAAGCATTGTTTCAACAAAACAGTTGTGCTTTTCTTTCAATTTTGACCAGGTGCAAATGAGGTTGATTCTGAAGATGCGTTAGTGTTGCATTTGCACTTGGCAAAAGGTCAGGATAAACTTGTGGCCCAGTTGCAAGGGCACCAAGCTGAAGTTAAGCAACTTCAGAACACGCTGAGAGAACAGCAGAATTCTCTACTGTCCCACCAAAGAGAAATACTGGACCAACAACGGATTATGTTTGAAAAGATGGAAGAAGTCAAGACCCAATACAACCTTCTTCTTGACAGTGTCAAACAATTATCAGTGCAAGGCCCACAGGGCGTCATTGAGAGCCATTTGGACGGTCTCCAAACCCAGGTCAGGACCTTTTCTCAGGAGGCCTTCGCAATGCACAAGATGAACATGGATGCTAGTGTTACAGATGCTGACAGACCTCTGCTTGGCTGTGGATCCTGCCGAGCAGATGAGTACTGCGACTTCAGTGCAGACCGGCCACGTTGTGAGAAATGCACTGTTTGCCCTCCGGGATTCTTTCTGGTGGCTCAGTGTTCCATTCACGCTGACAGGATATGCCAGGTACATTTTCTGCTCTAATGCTGAAGCAATATGCTGTCATTGAGGATTATGTCTTGCTGTCAAAGCTTGTAGTCAAATTATCAGGTAAGCATTTTATCAAATACAAGATAATAACTACAATTGTCCAACAGGACAGAGATGAATGCCTGGAGATACCAAACCTATGTAAAGAACGGAACCAGTGCCTCAACACACCAGGTAAGTTGACTACCAGACTTGTTTAAAGAGGACATCAGATTGTCTTATGAGAGGTTGTCTGTTACTTACTATTAGAAAAAGTGTAATGGCTAACTTGCCAATAACCAATTACCAATCACATCACAGCCTTGATGTCACTGCATTTCATTGTACAACACATTCATACCATAGAAATAAATACGAGCCAGTTGTACACTGTTCACCATTTTCTCTGCACTCAAGCAGCTGTAGGGACAACGTTTCGTAAGCAATGCAGGTGATTTGTATTTATATGTAAACGTGAGCATAAGAGTATTTAGTCTCTCTGGATGCAGTGGAAGGGTTTTGTTTTGCATCTTCAGGAACACAAATGTAGATATTTTTGATGAAATCAGAGCACTATCTGACCTTCCATAGACAGCAATACAACTGAAATGTTCCCAGGTCCAGAAACATAATATATACTTCTGTAAAATAGTCCACATCAGTTTAACTTCAGTTTTGCAATGCTACAAATACTAGTTACGTCTTCCACCATTTAATGACAGAATTTATGTAAATTTTGGGGTGAACTGACCCTTTAAGATCCACTTTCTAAACATTGTGCATTGTTTCAGGGGGATTTCGCTGCTCCGGCATGTCAGAGAGGGAAGTGTGGACCGGGATGTGTGGACACTCTTATTTTTACAATTCTGAGATGGAGGAGTGTCAAGCCTGCACAGAATGCGATTCTCATCCGATGACATCCCCATGTTCGACCTTAAATGATGCCGTGTGCTCCAGCCCCTCTGAAAGCAAACTCTCGTATTCCTGGTCTGGCAACGTTGACCTAGCCAAAGGCAGTGCTTTTCCTGAAAAGCAACTTCACATCCTTGGTAACAGCGATGGAAGCCTTCTTTCCTGCACTGATGGCTGGATAGTTCTCCACCAGCACGGGCTTGTTTGGGTCGACCATAACCTTGCTTTAAAACATGGCTGCCGCAGCTTCGTTCAGGCGTGTTTACGGCTGAACGCCAGCGAAGATGAAGGTCGGGATCTGAGTGGGATGCGTTTGGAGCAGCAGGAGGGGAAATCTCTCCAAAGTGCCAGTGTGAGTGGAGCAGCTTCTGTGGAGCCAGGTCACGTACTCTACCTTATTCTCAAGAGCGCCACCGACCAGTGTAGCCAAGACGGTGAAGACGTGCGCCTTCAAAGCAGCCTAATCTCACCTTTCAGTTTGCTCTGGTTGTCCCATGACACAGGTGCGGTTGCAATGACTGCTCAGGCTGTTGCTTCTGCGCATTACCACACCAACTACCGTCCTGCCTTCCGTACGTCATCCATCTCCGACCCCTACATGGTCGCCTTGACCCATGACAACCGAGGAGTGCGCTTCAGAGAAAGTGGCACTGTGAAGTTTGTCCTCCAGCAAGCGTTGTACTCCATGGGTCAAGCCTGTATCTCTGAGGGCTTCTACTTGCTTGCATATGTCAACCACAACGGAAGCAGCGCAGAGCTGACCCGTGCATTCAAGCCCGGCGTTCACTACAGAGACACATCGATTTCTCTCTCAGCAGCCACCGCTGTGCATTCTGGGGATATGCTCACCTTTGAGATCCTTGCACCCGCTCAGTGCAATGTGCGCTACTTCGGTGACGACTCCGGGATTAGCATGCTCAGTCTGGTGTGGATCCCTTCAGCCGTGTCCGCTGCCTTGTCGGCCTCCGTGTCCAGGAAAGGTCTCCCCTCTGGTGCAGTGCGGAATAAAGCCTTGTTCTTCCATCAGACCAGTCCAGCGGTCCCACAGGTTGCACTCGCTGGAACTAAAGACCACAGAGACTTCATCTTCCGGGAAGCAGGGACAGCAAGTGTGGCTTTAGATCTGCGCCTCATCCACTCATGCAGTCTAATCAAACTCACTTTGCTCCAGCAGAGCGGGTCTCAAGGAGCTCAGCCAGCTCCGGTAGCTCAACAGGTTGGTGGGCACATGCCAGAAGGAAGCATGTGGGCAAGTGTGGGGCTGAGGGTATCATTCCAGGTGCATAATGGCACTGTGATCTTCACTACAGTGGACTGCATCAGAGGGCGCATCAACCAAATTGCCCATGATGCCGGAAGTAGCATGTCTATCCTTTGGACAGCTGCATAATCATAGCATGGATCTGCTAGCATGGCATCAACCCGGTTGAGCATGTGCTAATTAGGTATGTTTGGATGCATTGCAGCTGGTTTAAGCTGGTCCTGAGCTGGTTACAAACCAGTTTAAACCAGCTGCCATACCACAAAACATACAGCATATACTGCTACCAAGTTGGTCCATTTAAGTACTTTGGATGATGTTTTTATTTAGATGCAACTGGTAAGGTTTCATTTCAAAACATTTTCTAAGCTGTCCAACCAAATAGTAGCTTATTCCAGAGTAAATTTCTGGTCTAATTAGCATTAAGTATACTTTTTAAAACTTTGCTTGAAGAACAATTTGTGAAAATATTATAAAATAAACATTTATTCTTTTTTTGCTTACAAATCTTTGTATGATCAGTTTTTGTATGGTTTAATATTGTTAAGATAATTTCATCTACCAGTCCTATTCAGCAGATTTCCCTTCGTTATATTTGCACTTGATGACACTTTGTGTATCTGATTAATTATTGGCTTTGTGTTCCTTATTAAGTGAGAGTACGCCGTACAGCATGTTTTGTATCTTTCCTGTATCTTTGAATAAAACATTCAGTGGTAGCCGAATGTTGTTGTTTTTAATTTAGTTTCCAATAGAAGTTCATAACTAGTCACAAAACTTTGACTTACGGTTATAACCATTTATCACATCTCTGCAGGGTTTAGTTTCAAGTCTTTTTGCAAATGTCATTCCAGATCCTACCAAAAAAAGGTAGTAAACATTTTCCAATTGTAGCAGGAATCAAATGCAGGTGTTTGTGGCATAAAGAACCAGATGGCTTTGATTGTGCTCTTTAATATGCATGTTTTATATAAAACAGAATAAAAGTAGCCCTCTGGCCTCCTTTATGTGTTGTTATTCATACGTCGAAATTACAATGGTTCACTTATCACAGGTAACAGCAACACCAAATCAAACGCATCCTTAATGTTTCTATAAAAAGACCATAGCTGAAACCATACCCGAAGCTAAACTGGAACTGAAAATAGGTTTATAATCTTAGGAAGCATGTACACAGACTTGCGGTTTTCCAAGACATTTGGTTAGTATTAAAAGCTTTACTGGGAGCAGGAGATGACGTTGATTTAAAGTTATTCCATAAGGAGAAGAGTGTGATAGACTGAACCCTTCAAAGGGCCAACGTGAAACACTGAATTACGGCTACTTTAACAGGGTCAGGTCAGTGCTCACAGACAGCCCGCTCTAAAACTTCAGTTTAAGAAAAGAAACAAATGTTCAGTATCCAGTATTGCTTGGTCAGATCCCATCGATTTAGAAAATCAGACATGCAAATTTCATTTGATTAGCTGTGATGATCTTCATAATGTGTGAATTGTTACATAATGCATATTGCACGGGAATCAAGGGTTGTGTTTTGTTATGATAGCTGACGTGAACCTTGTGGCCTCTGAGTGTAAGGGTTAAATGTCTGGTGAAGTGATGGTACAGGTGTTCGGTGTTAGAGATGTGATAATACTACTGCTGCGTCGAAGCCTGTATTGACTTGAAGTGAACCATCTGGAGATGTTTAGGTTTCATTGGGGGAGCTTAAAGTGTTGGATTCCTTAGGTTTACACTACTACTGTACTCTAAGGGTTTGGTGAACTGTCCTCAGCCTTCAAGTGTGAGAATAGAGAATTGTGATATATGTTATTTGGAAAATATCTTCTTTCAGAGAAAAGTAAGAAAGTGCATTAATGTTTTCCCAGAAATCTTGCAGCCGAACCCTCAGCCATCCCAATATGAAAAGAGCTAAATTTTCTCAGTAAATCACAACCATTAATTAATTTTCATTAACGAACCTTCAAATATATTGTGAAAAATGTTCTTTTAATTAGTGCTGCCAAACAATTATTATTCGCATCCAAAAAAAAGATTTAATTTCTATAATATATGTATGTGTGCTGTGTATATTTATTATGTACACAATATATTTAGGAAATATTTACATTTATATATTCTTATATTTTATATTATATATAAATCAATTCAATAAAGCAATGTATATATATGCATAATAAATATAGACAGTACACATACATATATTATAGAAACAAAAACTTTTAGTTTGGATATTGGATGCAATTAATCACAATTAATCATTTGACAGCACCACTTTTAATTAACATTCATGCATAGTTTTTATTTTTAGTCTTTAATTATTTAAAAAGAGATGTTCACAAGCTCCAATGCCTTGTCTTAAGCAAACAAATTTGCTATTATTTTTTAGTATTATTTCATTAAGTCTATAAAAAAAGAATCCACTACAGGGGTGTGTTTAATCTTATTTAATATGCTTTATTGATAATGCACACGCAATATTCTTTTATAAAGAGTGAGATATTGGTCTCTAACTTGATCAATTTCTTCTTTAATTTCTTTTCACATTATCTCCAATAACAGGCATATATTTCAAAGCATTGCGATAATAAGTTCACAGCGCTGCTTTATAATATTAACAACCATATAACAACTGCTCTTCAAGAAATAAATGGCCAGTGTTACAAAGCATTATCAAAGACTGTCGCACCTCAGCTCTTCAGCAAGAAACTTGTAATATTAGCATCAGCCACACATTGAAATATTTGGTTTATAGATGAAAACATACAAAGATCCTGTGTGAACAGACAGTATTAAATAAAATATCACCCTTTGTGCTCCACGATTTGTCCTGTAAAAGAAGCGGACGATGAAGTACTGAGCTGTTACTCATGACTTTGTCAAGGCACGTGTGTTGGGAGTTAACGCAGAGGTCAAACTTACCGCAATAAAAACTGTCAAATGGAGCACCTTTTTAGTTTTGGGAATGTGTTGTGAGATGATTCGACCCATAATTAAGTACTGTCCTAATTGCACAGATGACAAAAGAAGCTAACATGTGTCCTCTTGTACAGTAAGAGGTGATGTAAGTGATTGTGTGTGATGTGTTTTACTAGGCAGTGTTGTAAGGGCTTTCTTTCATCAGTAGGGTTAGTTATTGGCTCCACCTGACGGTGACTCAGTGAAGTATTTCTATAAGCAGGCGCTTGAAGTCGCCGCCACACTCCGAGCTCAGGGCATCCTTCAGGGTCACGTCATATTTCTCCAAGTACATGTCCTTGATGGTCTCCAAATCCACCTGGAAGTCAACGTGAAAAAAGACAATGCAGATTTTCCTTCTACTGCTTCATGATACATCAAGGCCATAACGGTCTCTACCTCAGAGCGTCCCACAATAATACGTATGAGCGTGTCCTCGTCTGTCCCGGCTCCTTTCATGGCAGCGTTCAGACGGCGGGCGAAAAACAGCTGCGGGTTTTTAGCACATCGTACTGTTCGAACAAAAACAAATCAATTTATGATCTGCATGGCTCTCGAATATCAAGCGTGTGAAGTCGTTCTTGCAATATGATACTAAAGAATGATATTCCTGAAGGCTTTTGAATAGTTATAGTTACCCAGAGTAATGTAACAGTCCTTTAATGTCCCTGCAGCCTCGCTGTCTATCGCATCCAGGATATCTGTTCCAGAGAGCTATGGAAAAACACAAAAGAGAAACCAGAAACTCAGAAAGAATGCTGAAATGGCTCCTGTAAAGCAGCGGTGGGTATAGCTGGCGTCTGACCGTACAGTTTCATATATCTTGAAGGTGGCCTGAAGCTGTAGGTAGTTCCTGTGCGTGAGGATGTAGGTGAAAGTGGACTCGTCTGTTCCAAAGCGGCCTTCTCCCGCCTGTGAAAAACCGACAATAAGCAGGCTAGTCATTTATTCAGTCAACATAATACCAGGGTTGCCAGGTTTGTTTTGACAAAGACAAACAAATATATCCCAAGACTAGACCAAAGACCAATAAAAACAAGCCTAAAACCATCCTAATACCATGATTTTGTCCCTATTATGTTTTTTCACATTTCCTTTCATTAGTATTTATAAGCTCTTATAATTTAATATAATAACATTGCTGGGAAACATTTAATTGTGATTAATTGCATCCATAAAAAAAGGTTTTATTTACATAATATATGTGTGTATAATTTACACTATTTATACTATATATAATAATATATTTATTATGTATATATAAACACACATAGGCCTATATTTAAGAAAAACATGTTTATATATTTAATACATAAACTGTGTGAATATAAATATATACATGTTTTAAAAATAAATACTGTATGTATACATAATAAATATACACACTCATATAAACATATTAAAAACTTTAAACCATGTACTTAGCAAATCAATAATGATATACTAGTTTAAAATAACCACCTGTTATAAAGTAATTGTATGCAGAGTAACAGCAGAGTAAAGTTCACCTCAAACAGTGATGTTGCATCTTGTTCTGCCAGCGCTTCATCCACTTCATAAGCCTCGTCCCTGTTGGCCTGCAGGTGAAGGTCAGTTTTTTAGCAAATAACAACCGTGGTAGCTTCAGTGGATACTTTTTTCCTGGTTACTTTTGTGCTATAACTGCAGATACTGTAGCACTACACAAAAATATACTGTTAAGAAAAGGAATTCTGCACCATGTTATATATAAGGTCATCGTGACGTGAAAGTATAAATAAATTGCTAGAAAAAAGTAAGAAGTGCAAGATATAAAGTCACAATTACATTTTTTATTCTGTGGTGGGAAAAAACTTTAACATTTATTAAAAAAAACTCCTTATGAGGACTTTTTATATTGCATAAAAAAGCCAGAATTCAGAGTTGATGTCTCACAAAGACTTTTTTTTCCGTAGAATTATGGGACTTTATTTTAGAACTGTAGGGAAAAAGTTGCAATTACCCTTTATTCATTTTTTTTAATTCACTTGTGGCAAAAACAAGCGTTCATAAACAGCCAACGCAAGCTAACTGGACACAAACTCATTGGTGTTTTTATAATGTACCTGTAGGAGAGAAACCAGAAGATTCCTCACTTCTCCACTAGTGTCATCTTCAATATCAGCCTCCAGATCCCGCTCATGAACTGATGATCGAAAGATCATGACAATAAATTGTGCCTTTTCATATTGCATTACATCAATTTCCAATAATATCTGATCAAAACGTACCTTGCATATACGCCTCTTTGCAGTTCATAATGTCCTGTTAATGACAAATATACGAAAGTTATATTTATAGGGATATGCAATCAGGTAATGATTAGATGCTCTATAGTAATAGTCAGTGACTGGTCTAATAAAGAATAACCTGATTGTAGCTGGTGCAGAGGATCTCCACCAGCACGTCCTCGTCTGTCCCAGCACCCTTCATAGCTCTCCTCAGCTCTTTAGCCATGAAGATGTGAGGCGGGTCCAGCATGGCCACAATTGCTTTCTCAAAGTTTCCTGTGAGTTCATTCTTCAAGACTTCCTCCAACTCCTTGACAATGTGACCACAGACAGAGAGGACAAACAAAAAAAATTACTCAAATAGATGTATATTAACTAGTGCTGTCAAAATAAATGTTGTTTTTTATTACATATATATATATATATATATATATATATATGTGTGTGTGTTCTGTGGATATTTATTATGTATATATAAATACATTTTTTGCAAATATTTATATTTATACATTTAAAAATGTATATACAGTACTTATATTTTATAATAGATATACATCTATTTAATACATAAGTATAACATATTTTTCTTAAATATATTTATATATGAAATATATTTATATAAAATATATGAATGTATAAATATTTAATATATGTTCTAAATATATACTGAATGTGTGTATTTATTTATAATTAATAAATACACGCACTATACATACATCTATAATGTATCAATGTAACCTATCAATGAATTAATGAAAAAAAAACTTATAAAATCATTATAGCTTTCATTTCAAGGATTTTGTGTGTAAATGTGTTATACCACTAATATTTAGCATTTTAATTGATTTAGGGACAATACATGGAACATTAATGATTCAATGTAATACTCTACACAATTATTAAAAGGGCGAAAGCATAATGGTAGAAACCTTACACCAGCTACCTAATGCAGTCTAAATCAATATATGGGTGGAGAGGAAAATTACAAACCATTGGTGTATGGCTTATGTAGAGTGTTCTTATAAGCCACTTTATATTTGGGAAAACTATACATTTTATTGATTATGATTCATACTTGCAAGTTGCATTGTCGATTAGCTGACATTTCAGAGATGTGACTCACATCGTCATATTTTTCAAAGTAGGCTTGTTTGATCTCCACCCGCTGGACTGCAGAGCGGTTCGCTAGAATGGAAATGATGATCTCCTCGTCTGTTCCTGTGGACAACAGAAGATGTCAGTCATGCCTCCTCCAGACTGAGATTCACAAGGAAAGGAAAGCCGAGCATGTACTCACCCGCAGGACATCTATAAGGTAGTCCAAAATTTAGAGATGAGGAGACATGTAACATTACATCCCTTAAAGGATGCTTTGCAGTGAATGGGTGCCGTCCCTTGCAAGAAATGCTTTTCAAGCCTAGATTTTTGTCTTGTTTCCAGACGAAGTATCTTAAATTAAATCGGATTTTCCAGACAAGTAAAACTGATTGTCTTGTTGAAAAACTGGGGACAAGACAAAATATCAAGGCTAGAAAAGCATTGTTTACAGAGAGCATGAGAGTCCAACAGTTAATAATAATCCACAAGTACATCTTGTGAAGCAAGAAGCAATGTGTTTGTTGTTGTTGTGTGTCAAGTTGTTGTAACTGTTACTTCTGAGCAAAATAAAGTTCCATAATCTTATTAAAAATCTGACATCATAATCCACCAACATATTTGTTTAGAAATTTCTGGACTGTTTTTTCTTGTTCACTTTGTGTATGATCTGTGTATATTTCTCTCTTAATTCAGACAAGATGACTTTTTCATAGGAGAAAGCAATTGTAGAGGACCAATTTTTAGCCAGAAACAACAATTAAAAACATGTTTTTTGCAAACACAGCTTCTTGCTTCATAAGACACTGTTTAGACTATTGTGATGTTTTTGTTAGCAGTTTGGACTCTCAATCTGACGGCACCCATTCACTGCAAAGGATCCTTTGGTGGGCAAGTGATGATAAATTCCTCAAAATGTGTTCCAGGTACAAAAACAAAAAAATGGCCTGAGGGGGAGGAAATGTTCAGCAATTTTTCATTTTTTGTGTGATTTTTTCCTTTAAAGCCTGCATGAAATCAAAATTGATCTCATTGACTCTAAGTGCAGTCTTGTGGTGAACAATTCAACCGTGCAAATGACTCCACAGAAGCTAACCTTTTTTCAGTCATAAATCAAGATCAGAAAATGTGCATCCCTTACTTCCTGTGATGATTTCTCTCTCTACACAAAAAATATTTCCCAACACTGTTCAGCTTATTTTAAAAACATATTTTCATTTAAAAATTATGTTTGGTTCCCCATTTAAACAAATGCACTGTGTTTAACTGACTAGAAACAGTTGAAACAGTGTTTTGTTTCAACTCAAAATCTTCATTTTGAAAGAACATAAAATGATTAAACATGTGCAACTAGGACGTGGATTTTACCTTCCCATCATGCTTTGCACAGGGCAGGATGAGGATAGTAAATCTTGAAATAAAATTTTATTTTTGGTATTTTCATTAGGATGATAAAACTGGGAGACTTGTTCATGTTTAATGCTCTTTTATGTTTGTATTTAAAAGACCTTCTGCTATGTTAGTGTTTGTGTAGAGCATTAGGGACCTGCTTACATGAATCTAAGTTGTTTTAATAATAATAAAAGTTTGGCATGCCATGGAAATATCAAAACCATCTTATGTTATGCATATTAAACTGGCTAATGTTGATAAAATCAAACACGTCTTTTTTTTCAGTGCAGAAGGATGTCTTCCTATTATTTAATTTATTCACTGGTTAAATGTTTAGTTTAAGTTTAACAAGCATAAAATCTATTTTATTAAAACTATATTTGATCAAATTGCGTTGACCCAACTCAATTAAATTTCATTGCATTAATTACTTTTTTTAATGAGTTGGGGTTACACATAGCATATTTATTGGATGGAAATCCTGCCTTCAATTAAATTGAGTTTATCCAATGAATCGTTTTTTTGAGCGTATAATTGCCAGTCTGCTTCAAGTTAACAATTGTTAGAAGATGCATCAATAATAAACCTGGTCTCAATTAATTTCACTGGTCATAAATTCTGTTTCATGCAAACTTCAATAACATATCATCATATTACAAGTAAAAAAAAATATGTCAGTGTTTTCCAACAAGTCATTATTTTTATTTGACCTACCCATTCCTTTGCAGGCCTTACGGATTGCCTTGATGTCTGCCACCACATCAAAGTCCTCGTAAGGAGTTACTGTGGGCTGAAATGAAGGTTGTGTAGGAAACATAATGTGTTATGCAATTAAACTATTGCAGTTTTATTCTTTTAATACATTAGAATTACAAGTAGGTTAAGCAGTTCATTTCTTGTCAGATTGTCAAAAGATGTCCATCAGCATGTTTTTGCAAGGTTTGAGCATGAGATCACTGCAGCAGCAGAGTCTGTATGGAGGAGGGGCTCTGTATCTAACACACAGAGCTGAGTCATGGGATCTCTGGGCAGGGACTGGAATAGCGGAAGCGTCCTCTGCCTCGCCCACTGCCATAACAACAATGTGCACTTCTTGATAACACATACAGTTATTCTTTTATAAACATTCCTCTTCCTCTAAGACAAGGTATAACAGCTCAAATCACAGTATAATACAAGAAATGATAGTAAATAAAAATTACATCTTAAATAAAAATAGTAAAACGTTTTTTTTTTATATATATATATTATAATCATATTTCGTTTCGAATTTTTAATAAAAAACGTGTACAAAAAAATCTTAAAATATCCAAATAAACATTAAAATGTTACGCATTATTAAACTATTTTGCTTTTTGCGTCCGTGAAGCAAACTTTAACAACCAATACTGTTATCTGTTGTGAAATAAACTGAGAATGGTGAGACAAAGGAACAAACTGCAGCTTGTTTTACTCACTTGAACGTTGCCCATCTTGTGATGCTGATGTGAGTCTGTGAATGCGCGAGCTCGCCTGAGACGCATCTTTTTACTCCGCATCCCTGACGTCACTGCTGGTGGCGTCACATGCGTTTTACATTTTTTATCTTACTTCTGTTTTGTTTAAAACAATCAATAACCATGTTCTCAACAGAAAAGAAAAGTGTCATTATTTTAATTAAATTTGTTATTACGGCTTGCTGGCTAATAGCCTACCAGACCGACATATTCTGTATTGTACAAACAAATTATCTTCACCAGGAATGAAACAAATGCGCGTAGGCTGATACAAAATCTACTGAGCTGAATCATTTGATTTAAAACAAGTAAGTCTTTGTTAATTGTGTCCCAGCAGCATCAACCTACTCGATGCATGAACAGTGCTTTGATTTTATGTTTACCAGAACATTTATGGCTTATCTATGTTTCCGGATAAAGGATATTCAAAAATGTTATATTAAAAGCATTACATTTATTTTTAAGGCAGTATTGGTAAAGGAAATATGGTTAGTTAAATCATGAAATGATATTGTTTTCAATTCTGGTCTACTCTATAAACAAACACTAAATTGTGTTAGTCCATGTCCTATTCTTTAACATTGAGAACATTTTATTTATTTATTTATTTTTTGACATTGAGAACATTCGTTCATCCACATCACACCAATGTCGCGAACACTTGGCTCATGAATATTAATGAAGGTGCTTCAAGGAAGTTACTAGGCAACGTCACTAAACGTCATTAATATTAATGTCCCGCGCTTTTATTTATCAAAAATACAGGAAATAACTACACATGGAAACTGTAGTGTGAATATTTATGCGATATTATATTAAAATGGTTCCCAACTTTATGCTTAAACAAATCATCATGCAAAAGAGTCGGTTGCGTCGTCGCTCGTTACACGCATGCGCATTGTCATTTCTGTCAGCTGACTTCCTGTCTGAGGGAGGGACTGCTGCTAGTGTCCCGCTAATCCTTCAGATCCCGAAAAATACCACGGAGAGGGAAGGGAACGGATTCCGCGCTTATCCGTGCGGACACTAAGTAGGTATGGTCATGTTTTTAAAATAAGATCACGCTAGGACGGAAAGTGTTTGCTTTTCGTCCGGGAAAAAAGGTTTTCATCATCGAAATGACTAGCGAAATTTCGATACAGGTCTCGAGGGAAGATACAGCTAACGAGCTCACTTACTATTAATGACTCTTCGTCAGTTTGAATAATTAATATCAGTTTCAAGATGACGGATGCGCGGTTGGCGATGTAAAAACATGCACATTTAGAGAAACATCATGTTTTTCATTTGGCAGACATCTTGTACTAATTATGCCGCGATTAAACAGCACGGGACGAACACTTCCTGTTCAGCGCTTGTACATTGAGTGAATACTAACATCATTCACCGTTACAGTTTTGTATGGCAGACACTTATATTTGATTAATCTCGCATTTTTATACATTTTGTATCTGAATAGCATGTAATTTTCCTGTCTAGCCATGCACCAACAGATACACGCTTTAGGTTTCAAGATATGTGACCCTGGACCACAGAACCAGTCATGAGATTGATACATCATCTGAATGATGAACAAATAAGCTTAAGGTTGATGTATGGTTTGTTAGGACAATATTTTGAATAAATAAATAAAAATAATATATATATATATCACATTTAAATGTGTCCAAATGAAGTCCTTAGCAATGCATATTACTAATCAAAATTAATGTTTGATATAAAAATCTTAAAATAGGAAATAAAAATCTTTATATAATTTATAGGAAAAATAGATAATTTTTACCCATACAATTAGCTACGTATGACTGGTTTTGTGGTCCAGGGTGCTTTTAACATGGGTGAATATATTTATTTTGTAGCTAACTAGTTTTTTATCTCCTAAACTACATTATTTGGGTTGTCACGCAAGCCCAAACAGTTGCCTGCTTTATCTAGTGTCACTTGTAGGGCTGAATGCCTCTCAAATCTTATCAAGGTCTCACAGAGCTCTTTTATCAAGCCAGTGAGCGTCATATTCATTTTCATTGTCCTGTGAATTATAGGAGTGAGGTCCCACCATGGAATGTGAGGTCTGAGGGTCAGCCACCATGATTGGAGGACTGTTCATTTACAACCATAAAGGGGAGGTGCTCATCTCCCGAGTCTACCGCGATGATATAGGGTGAGTGGGTTCATTATGGCTGGAAAATGATCTTAAAACTGCTTCTGACCTCAAGGACCGTACTTGTGAGTTGATAGGGTTTCTCAAAGCCACATAATCTGGAGACAGGCTGGTAACCCGCTTCAAAACACAACAACCACCAAAAGCTGCTCAGAACATCTAACGCTTTGCTAACCAACTTACTCTTAGACAAAACTTATTTTTGTTGTTAGAAATACTATAGACTGGCCTTATTATTAATGTGCAATCTCAGCAGTGTTTAAACTCTATATCCTAGGGGTTATCCTGCTAGGGAAGAGGAAGGATGACAGGATGTTAGAAAGCAGGAAGCATTACTCCATTCCATCACCATAACAAAAAAAATTAAATTTTTCTAGAACCAAAATGAGGAAGTATTTTTTTTTTTGCTGCATATAACCCCAGATTTTGTCCTCATATATAGATTTCAGCAGTGTGTTTCCATTGCTGCTGTTCGTTTACACATGCAGCCCATGTTTGTCTTTCTCTTTTTCCCTTGTCATTATTCCCCTCATGCTCTTGTCCTTTGTACTGTTTTTCTCCATGTTCATTGTGGCTACTGTAGCACTAGGTAAGCGATCCTATTACAACCAATGACCCAAAAGCATGCAACCAATCACTCTGACGCATGTCATCAGTGACCCCCAATCTAGGGTTGGGCAATATAGCCAAAAATAATCTATCTGTGTTTAAACCTTAAACCTTTTAGTAAGCCTTCTACATTTTTGGATTTGCATTTTTTTTTGCAGTAAAGTGAGCGAGCAAACACTAAAAATATTAAATTACAGCCAACGAGTCAATGTCAAGATGTAGCGTTTTGTATATTATATTTTACACAATGTTTCAAAAACGTGTGAGAAGAAAATATTAGAATATGGGTGAAATAATATTCCATCATTCTGTGTAACAGAAATGGTTAAGTAAACATAATAGTGATGTCAAATGATTAAGCGCATCCAAAATAAAAGTTTTTGTGTACATTATATATGCATGTGTACTGTGTATATTTATTATGTATACACACACATACAATACATATGTTTAGGAAAGGTTTATAGAGTCATATTCTTATATTTTATAGTATATATAAACACATTTAAAATATAAACATGTTTTTATTGTGTTTTTCTTAGAAGAACATTATTTTGTGTATTTGGTGCAAAAAACGCATACTGTATATTTTTGTATCTCCTGTAAGCTCTGCCTCCTGAAACGAGTTGATTTGTACAAACCTCATCGATTATCATTCTAAAAAAGTGAGGTGTCCTCTGATTGGCCAGCTATCCAGTGCGCTGTGATTGGCTGAGTAGCGCAAGCGTGTGGTGGAAATGTTTCGCCCCTTACCATTACGTGATGCTGCATCACGGAGCTATAGCACCAAAACAATAAAACGCATTACAAACGAGGTATTTGTTGCATCCATTATCATAACTTAATACTGTCTTTTTACTCATCGTGTTGCATCACACCTGGTAAACATAACACTATGTCTGGATTTGTGATTGGAGGAACGACAAACAACAAGCACTGCTCAAAACTCACGTTTGAATAGTAAGTAGCAGGTTCTTTCAATAAGAAAACATAACTTCCTTGAAGGTTTTGAGTCAGAAGCGCCAGACTGTTCTTGCAGAGGTAGAATTGTCCCTTTTTCTAGTCTCTGTGCACAGCCAGCATAGACTGCTCTCCAGATTTTACGAATCATTTCAGAAATGCACTGAATAATATTTGTAAAACACTGTTTCTGTTCTGGAACAGTGTTGTGAATACTACTTAACCAATGATTTTTAGTTATGTCCTCCTATGGAAGCACAAAGCTAGCAGTTCTGCTTTCTATGTGTGAACATTTGGGGCGGTGTGTGAAAATAAACCCACTCTGTAATGTAGAGAAGTGGGGGGGTGTTCAAATTAGCAGTTTTAGGGGGCGTGGTCAAGTCATAACTTTTATAAAGAATATCCCTTTGGTTTTAAACTTTAATTTTTGCAACTTGCTTGTAACACTCCAAAGACAAGGAATGATTTTAAATGGCATCATATGACCCATTTAAATATATACATGCATGTGTTTGTATTTATATGTACATTATACACAGTACACAAACAAAAACCTTTATTTTGAATGCACTAAAAAGCAACCACGTGCTTATTCTGACTAAAAATGGTACATTTATAAAAGAATAAGTGAAAGAGAGACAAAACTATGCGACTGTTAAAACCCTGGCACACCAAGCTGAACGTAAAGCCATTGTTAAGCAACTACCAGCTCACTTTTTACAGTGATTTCTGCATTAGTTAGGCTCTACTTACTCTCCATTGGCTGATTTTTGGCCTGTTTGCCATTTTTATTTGCAAAGTAGCGCACAAGAAGAAAAGCTGAAGCAAGCAAAGAGGACACAAAAAAAGGCTGTTATAATTTTATGCTCATTCTACCTGAGCATCCAAATACGCATTCTCTCATGCAGGAGCATGCTAGTTGGACGTTGGCTGTAGTCATCCCAGTTTGTTCAAGCACTACATTAATGTGATGCAACATGACAGTCGGCTTTCATTGCTGCTGACTCTTAGTCGGTTTGGTGTGTCACTATGGAATCGTCATTGTTACCACAAAATAACATGGATAGACTTCCATGTACAGCTCGGAGTGAATGCCCATTAAATCAGTGTTTGGATCAAATGACCCACTGAGGAACTGATTTGTGTAAATGAAGCAAATCTCAAAAAGATTAGGGTTGTGATGCTTGCCAAATGGTCATAAAACATTGTTTTTAGGACAAATTGAGAAAGTGAAACTTTGTGAATTTTATGTCATCCAAGCATATTGAATGTATTGTGAATATTCATATTGCCCAGCTCTACTGCAAGCATGTCACCTGACATACTTCAGTCAATCAGATATTGTGAAGAAATGCAAATGCACCAGCAGCAAACTGAAATTACCATGATGCCCTCTCCCTTTTGATTGCACTCAGGCATGAGTATGTATCTGTGATGCGCGGGTTGACCCGAAATGAGCGGGTGCCCGCGGTCAACCGCGGTTACGAGTCATCCAAAAATACTTTTAA
>JAUCNO010000663.1:14944123-14957689 GCA_032353835.1 Enteromius viviparus
AAGCAGCAGAAAGATCTAGCAGAATGAGTACTGATGATCTGGAGTTGGTTTTTGCGGCCCGCAGGGCTTCGGTGACTGACAATAATGCAGTTTCAGTTGAATGGCCACTCCGGAACCCTGATTGGTTAGCATCCAGTAAGCTGTTCTGTGTGAGAAATACTAGCGATACTTGGTTAGAAACGACTCGTTCAAGTGTTTTTGCTATGAATGGAAGGAGAGAGATTGGTCTATAGTTATCTATGAAACGTAGCTCTGTACCTGCCGCCTAGCGCTAATGCTAACCTACCACTAGCCAAACTATACGAGAAAATCAACAATCTCAAGACCGCTCTCCCGGATGGGTTTTTCATCATCGCCGGCGACTTCAACCACGCAAACCTGAAGGCCCCAAATTCCATCAACATGTGGACTTTGATAAGAGGGGGGGGAGAACTGACTGGATAAAGTTTACACCAACGTGCGTGGTGCCTACAAAGCTGCAGTGGGCCTTAACATCGGCTCTTCCAACCACGCTACAGTGATGCTGCGACCCGCATACTCGACTCTGCTGAAACGCACGAGACCTACCAGGAAAACCATCCAAATCTGGCCCAGTGGAGCTGTCTCAGCACGCCAGGACTGTTTCGAATGTATGGACTGTTTTTAGAAAGAACCTGGACGAGTTTGCAGAATGTGTGACTTGCTACATTACCAAGTGCACAGAGGATGTTACCGTCCTGAAGAACATCACCACTAGAGCCAACGAGAAACCCTGGTTTATAGCACAGGTGCGTGCAATGCTGAGAGAAAGAGGTGCTGTGTTCCGGTCTGGGAATATAGCTGCCCTCAGAACAGCTAGGGCTAACCTGTCTCGCTCTGTCCGCCAAGCTAAGTGAGCGTATGGCAAAAAAATCCAGCACTACTTCAAGACGCAAAAGACTCCCGCAGTTTATGGCAGGGCATCCAGGCTGTTACCCAGTACAAGCCAGCAAGCTGCTGTGAGGGGGATGCCACACTCCCTGAGGAACTGAACAAGTTTTATGCACGGTTTGATGCACTGAACAACATGTCGAAGACGAAAGCAATACCTCTCATCACTGACCAGACCATCTCTCAGCCTGCAGCTGACGTGAGGAGACCTTTCTCCAAGATCAACCCACGTAAATCCGCCGGTTTGGACAACACTCCAGGTCGTGTGCTAAGAGACTGCGCTGATCAGCTCGCCGAGGTGTTTGCAGACATCTTCAACAACTTGCTGAGCCAGATGATCGTCCCGGCGTGCTTCAAGTCCACCACCATCATCCCAGTGCCAAAAAAAAATCTTCAGTCTCCTGCCTGCATGATTACTGCCCCATCACTCTGACCCCCATCACCATGAAGTGCTTTGAGAGACTTGTCATGGAACAGATGAAGAGCAACCTCCCCCACTCACTGGACCCTATGCAGTTTGCCTATCGCACAAACAGGTCAACTGAGGATGCCATATCCACTGCACTTCACCTCTCCTTCTCACACTTGGACAATAAACTTGGACTCTTATGTTAGATTGCTGTTCATAGACTTTAGTTCAGCATTTAACACCACCATTCCCCAGAGACTGTGTGTGAAGCTGAGCAAGTTGGGGCTAAGTACTGCACTCTGCAATTGGATAATTGATTTCCTATCAGAGAGACCTCAGTCTGTCCAAATCGGTGACAATGTTTCCAGCACCATCAGGCAGAGTACCGGAGCTCCTCAGGGCTGCGTTCTCAGTCTACTTTTGTTCACACTCCTGACTTACGACTGCACTGCCCTGCACAGCTCAAATCACATCATCAAATTCGCAGACAGTCGTGTCGACCGTGGTGGGGCTCATCAGTAACAACGATAAGTCTGCGTACAGAGATGAGGTGAAGCAGCTGGCTGCCTGGTGCAATGAAAACAACCTGTCACTGAACGTGTACTAAACTCACCTGGACCACCAACACTTCCTCTGTCATCAAAAAAGCCCAGCAGCGTCTACACTTCCTGAGACAACTGAAGCGAGCCAACCTACCCCCTCCCACCCTCACTATGTTCTACAGAGGCACCATAGAGAGCGTCCTGACCAGCTGCATCTCCACCTGGTTCAGAAACAGTGCTGTTGCTGATATCAGGCGGCATCAAAGGATCATCAAAGCAGCTGCCAACATCATCGGAAAGTCTCTTCCTTTTCTTCCGTACATCTTCTACAGATGCTGCATAAGAAGGGCCTCCTACATCGTGCTCGACCCCTCAAATCCTTCACACAGACTTTTCACGCTACCGCCTTCTGGCAGACGCTTTCGAAGCATCAGGTCTCGATCTTCCAGGATGCATGATAGCTTCTTCCCGCAAGCTATAAGACTCTTGAATTCACTCCCAGCCATTACACTTCCCCCCACATGCACACATGGACTGTGAAGGAACTGAACTGAGTTGCACAACTGCACTTTACACACCATGACGTACAATATCTCCAATAGTTATGACTAGTGTTATGACTGCACTGCTACCAACTCCCACTGGTACTAATATTATATGCCGCTGTTCAAATGTTTGCATATACATGGAACATTAATAACACATAAACACATTAACACATAAATAACCTGTATATAGTATCTGTTACATTATAACCCTCTACCTCCTGCACATCCAATGCATATATCACTTTGCACCTGTTTTGCATATTTCCACACATATTGAACTTCTTACTTGAAAATAACCAGGGTACAGTATTTGTCATATTGTTAATTTAAAAATGTCAAGAATACGGCATCCTGACTTGACTTAATTTCTACCTTGTCTTTTCTAGTTTCCACTTTATATTTAAAACATTATGTCTAGTTTAATTGTATATTGCACATCTAGTTAAAATGTGTCACTTATTTGTTTATTTTATTTGCCTATTTTTCCTGTTTTGCTCTTTTTTTGTTTGTTTGCACTTAAAAAACCTGGAGCCACATCGTCTCGTCTCTCTATGTACCTGTACCGTGTATAGCAGAGATGACAATAAAGTTGAACCTTGAACCTTGAACAGAAGAAAGATAGCTGAAAGGAAAAGCAGATGGATTTACCTAGCATGGGCCCACCCATACTTCCTTTTCACGCTACATTCTGTTCGCGAGCAAAGTTAGTCTGGCCAAGCTGGTGTTTTAGAGCATTTCAGATTCCCAAAAAAGTGGGACAAGCTCCAGCCCCCCCGGCATGACTGAGGCAGGTGTAACGAGATGACGCAGCAGTTCTGCGTCTTTCAAACATGGTGTGTACCGAGCAGCAACAATCGTTCGACTCTGCTGTTGCAGCTGTTTTGAGAAATTTTCATGACAGCTTTTCTTTAAAACGGAGCAGAAGTAATTGAAGTAAGTAAAGACATTTTCCTACTGCTTTAATGAAGCTAGCTATAATTGGTTATATTCTACACTTCTGCTAGGGTTACCAGCTTCCCACACTGTCACAAACTCTCTCAGTCTCCAGAAGGATTGGTGGCGCTGCCAAAGAGTGAAGTACCCAGCCTGCCCTGCTCCGCTGACCCATCCTGCGGCTCTCAGCCTGACAGGGCATCAGCAGACATGCCACAGATGTTCATTAACATCACACTAACAGCCCTGACAATCTCCTCTTAAATGACTGCCATCAGTCCTCATATGCCCCAGAGAAACAACAGTCAGCTCGACAGCGAAACCAAAACAACCTCAAAACACCAATCATCATGCACACATTTCTTTCATGCAGTGTTCAACACTCTCTAACATAACTTTAAGTGAATGAAAATATCCTGAAAAGTTTTAAATCTATACCATGTATAAAGTTATTGTTTCTTCAAAGAGTCGACTCTGAATCATTGCATCAAGTAATTTTTAAAACCAATCCCAAGTTATTTGATGTTGACATCAACATAAAACATTAGAATCTTTTCACTCATTTATTGGTCTTTACGTAATACCAAATTCTGCTATGTTACTTTGTACCCTTAAGCAAATTACATAAAGTTTGGTTATGACTAGGGATGTAACGGTATTGTAAATACCGTCGCACCGCAATAGCAAATTTTTAGCAAACTCATAGCAAACTCAATAAAACGATAAGTCTTTTGAGAAAAGTTTGCTCAGGCCAATGGAGTGAACGGGAGGTAGCTGGAATTACAATTCCCATCAGCCCAGGCATGGCCATCATTCTTTGCGGTCTGTTGTTGCTACAGGTCAGTGTTGCCAACATGCTTGATTCTGATTGGTCAGTTGAGACATTTGCAGGTTCGTTCTTTTCAAATAATAACGGCTCCAAAGTAATAACGCATAGCCGGGACTACTTATATGTTTAAAATCCCTCCGCGCCAACAAAGATTAGCGTTTGGCGCCATCTTGTGACAAACACTGGACAACATAAGGTGCAATTTAATACTTGTAAATAACTAAAATACATTATTATATGTAGATGTTATATATTTTTATATAACATGTTAGTCACGTGGTACTATATAATTTCGCGGAAGGATGAAAATGTTAATCTAAAGCAAATATGCCAATGAAATGTTTCAAATTCATATTCATGTCCAGTTTTTTTCCTTATGTGGCAAGTAGCTGTATAATAAGCGGGATAATGTAGAGGCAGCCGGTAGTTATCGCAGAAATATTTGGGCTTTTCACCGCACCACGTTATTTAACTTTCAAGCATTGCTGATACAAGTCCTGGAAGTGTAATGTTCAGGGGAAACCTGATTTGCTGTTTGCCTCAAAGGCATTTTGTATGTACATTTTTGTTGTATGTTTTACAAAGTGATTGTGGAATCTAGATGAGTGTCGTGTTACGGTCTTCTTGGTTATAAATGATGTGTGCTTGTACTAGTTTTACACATGAGCATCTGAACAAACAGGTCTTTTCATACTCAATCTTGTGCCGCTGAGATATCTTTGAATTCATGGGTTTGGGGTCTTATCTGCTGGAGTCTCGCAGTCCTTTGTATGTTTTGTGAGCACGTGTGTGTGCATGTTTATCTGATTTATGCGTTTCTGATCCAAGCCGTCCTTTCTTTCATCTAATGGCATTGTCTCATTTCCGTATTCTAATTTATTCCCAGACACTCTGGGGATCTCTAAAGCTGAGTTTTTTTTTACAGACTGTGGTTGGAAAATAAGACCTGTCTGTTCTGATTTCCTTGTGTGTTTCTGCAGGGTGGTCAAGGAGGAAATCACTGACGACAATGCAAAACTTCCCTGTTACAATGGCCGTGTGATTTGCTGGGTGAGAACAGAAACACGCACACATCCCTTCCACTCCTGCGTCTTAATTCCCGGTGCTCCTTGCATAATAGAGCAGCCTTTTAATTCCTGGTCCTCTTGAGTGCTGGCTCTGCTGTATTTGTATTTTTCAAAGAGTCTGCCAGTCATTCCTGCTTAGTGTTTCACTTCGGTCTAATCAAAGACTTTGGTATGCTGCACGAATGGCTCATTGATATTTAAATGGCATGCAACCACAAAAAACCTCTTTTTCATTCTGAATGACAGCATATGCAGGAACAAACACACGATTAATATGTTACTATTTAGACAAAGCAGGTTATGAAATGTCCTGCTATTTACACATTAATATTCCACGATTTACTCATGTTTACTTTACATTTTTTTAATGAATGAATATAAATATGATTTTAAACTAGACAGATTCACTATAATTTCCCATTCTTATTGCTCTGACCCATCATAGCAAAAGTTGTCTTGGGATTTAAAACCATTTTACTGGCCATGTATGAAGATTAGGGTATTGTAATATGTATATATATATAGTGAGAGATTAGTGACAGGAGTTTGTAGTACAGGTATGCTGGATTGTAATGTGAGCCCCCATATTCCTTATGTTCTTCCCTCAACTTAGACGAGTCGATGCATATCTCCTGTCGCAGTGCGTGTGTCTCACTGTGTTAGCATTTACCTTAGCTCCATTCATTCCTTAGGATCCAAACTGGGATGAATTTGGGAACACTTCCACGTTTTCCCTATTTAAAGACGGTTACATAACTAGTTACACCAAGAAATAGGGAAAATGTGGAAGTGTTTGGTTTGGATCCTAAGGAATGGATAAGATAGGAACAGTGTGTCTCAATGATTCAGTCAACTCTTTCTTCTGAGAGACAATAATTTAGATTTAAAGCATTGTATTATACAGTACATGAAAGCTCATTTAATAATCCATAAAAGGGTGTTTTCTCAATGAGAAGCAATTCTGATAAGTTAAACTGTGTTTAATCACTTCAGGATACTGTGAGCTGCATATCATTGTTTATTTTTTTGTGTGTCTCGATAGTTGGTGTCATCAGACGGCTCTCACTCAGATGGATGCTCTGTGGCAGAGAGTCAGTCCGAGCGGCCGCCGTCTCACGAGAGAAGCCAAGGCATTGGAGATTCCAGACCCCCGTCCTTCCAGTACGCTTTTTTTCCCTACTTTGTAAAAACCAAGCTGGCAATAAAACTCAAAACAAAGAGCATGTTCTCACAGTCTTCTGTTTCTGTGCTCTGTAACCTTCTCTGGCACACAGTCCCAAGGCTGCAGGCAGCCGGCATGGCGTGGATGATGAGACGGAGACTGATTCGGTCGTGTCACACAGAAGGGAGAGAGACAGATCGCGCAGGAAACACTCACATGAGCATTCCGGTGTGTCAACGCTCTCTTCTCACGGTGCATGTCACATTTTTTATTCGTCAGAAGTTCAGATTTAACAGTAAGAGTAGTTTGTGTTTGAAACATCTAAGCAGTAAAATCTGCGGTAATTCATCCAGCAGGAAGGCAGAATGGCTACTCGCGGGGCGGCAGAGGCATGGATCTGGGAGGTTATGACATCTGTGACAGCCGTTCTTCCCTCATGAGCAGTGAACTGGAATCGAGCAGCTGCTTTGACTCGGATGACGGCTCCACTAGCCGGTGAGTCTCACAGCATTTGTTCATTTTCAAACTACAATGTGAGGTTTTTCAGAGCTCTGGGTAAGACAGGCAGGTTTAGGTAATCATAGTTTGTAGAGATTTTGGTAACATTTTATTTTGACATTCTACTAACAGAAAGTAACTACACATCAACTACAGGCATGAAAATCCCTCACCTCGTGCGCCATCCACTGACATCCAGGGCGCTATTACTTCCTGCGGGACAATCCGCGTGAGGGGAGACGACAGGGGAGAGATCCACTATTTAATTTCGTGGTGTATGTGTCACCAAAGGCTTAGGGGTTGTTCACATGCAGCGCGTTTTGTGCCCACAAGCTTTTTATTTTCTACAGAGCCGCGCAGTTTAAAATCCAAAGCAGAAATGATTTTGTAACTAGTAACCGCAGACGCTACAGAAGCATGAGCATACCCTTAAGAGAGTAAGTTACATTTAATGCTAAAGTATGGTTAACGCTAATACAAACATTATTTTAGTGTGTTAGAGCGGAAAGATGCAGCTCTGGTTAAACAGCTGGATGCTGGGTTAAAATGCAGCTGGATTTGGTCGTGGCTTCAACTGGAGGGCAAGGTCTCAGTAAAAGGGCAAGGGGTGTCCTTTTATTTAAGGGATGTACATTAGTCATATGACAGCTGTCAATACAGTATTGTTTCAGAACCTTGGCTTATTATTCCATTCAACTTATTTGGCTGTAAAATTGGCAAAGGGATGGCATGCTCTGTCTGCAATAGCAAATAGCATTTGTAGTTGATGGTATGTTTTTTGATAATGGTAAAATATATGTATTATGTTGATTTCTTTGCCCTTGGCTGTTAATTATGATGGAAGAATACACAAGTTAAGTTACAGCATGTCCCCTAATGAGGCCGTAGTATTTATTCTCTGGGAGTCAACCCACCTCCTGCCACATCACCCCTCGAGCACCCTTCTCACCTTTTTCACCCCTGACCCATTTTCATGCCTGCAACTAACAGCCAACTAACAAACTATCTGTTTATAATCATCTAACACTTTATTTTGAGGAGTCCACAACATACTGCCTTTGAAAAACATTGCAAAGATACATACATTTACTCTATTCACCCGAACAGTCTGCAGGTAGTTACAAAGTTGGTTAGTCTAATGTCTAAAGGACTAAAGGAGCTCGCCATCCCTGGTCTCAAGTGTAACTGAGATTTTAAAAAAAGGTTTAAAATAAGGTTTGGTAAGGTAAGGTTTGGGAATCCTGTTTTGTAAGAGATGTGCTTTTTAATGTAAATAAAAAGAGATGAATGTTTTAAGTGTTGTATAGGAATGTGCAATAACAATTAATCACGATTATTTTGCTTAAAAGCATTATCATGGTTATTGTTATGTCAGATCTGGGTTGGGTTGTGGGATGGAAAATATAGTGTGGTCAGTATAAAATGGAAGTCTATGGAATGTGAAAACAACAAATGTGTGCGTATATGTGCATGCATGGTTGCCAGGTTGGGGAAATTCTACGGTTAACCACTGGGAAGAAAATGTATCGATTTTAAAAAAGCAGCTCTGATTAGGGAGTTTAACTCTTGACATCTGGCAACCACGCAAGCTTGTGGAGGCTTGTAACCAATGCAAGATAAAGCAAATGCCAAACATGAACAATGAAACATTTACAGGATAAACAAACGGTAATGATGAGGATGACGCCGTCTTCATTTCTGCATTTTGCTTTATTAATTCTTTCTGATTCCTACCCCTAGTGATCAATAATGTTTTATATTGCCCGTGACTCAAAACAAAATGAATTGGAAAGCTCATGTAATCACCATATTGTGACATCCCTTCTGCAGTTTCAGCAGTGTTACGGAGCAGAGCGGCTCATCCAGGCTGATGAGAAGACATCGCCGGCGGAGACGCAGACCTAAAGCCCAGCAAATGGAGAGGGTGAGACAGCAAGCAGAGCTCTTAAGTGTCTAATATGACATACGAGACATACTGAACCGTTGTCTTTCTTTCGTCAGTCTTCATCTTTCAGTAGCATCACTGACTCCACTATGTCGCTGAATATCATCACTGTCACTTTAAATATGGGTGAGTCAGCATTACACGGCTTTATTTCTTTAAATTCTGATTATACGAAGAATAAAATACAAAGTGCTTTAATTGCAAAAAAATGCTTTTCTAGCTTAGATTTTTTTTTGTCTTGTTTTCAGTCCAAATATTTAATAGACAAGTAAAAAATATTGTTGTTTTCAGAAAAAAACAGCCAAAATTAAGTATGTTTTTGCTCGAGACAAGCAAAATGATCTGCCAATGGGGTAAGCAAAATAATTTCTGTTTGAAATAATATTATTTTCCTTATGTCACTGGCAGATTATTTTGCTTGTTCTAAGTAAAAACTCTCTTAACTTTGATTTTTTTTTTTTCTAATTTAAAATATTCAAGACTAAAAAATCTAAGCCAGAAAAGCATTTTTTGCAGTGCTATTGCTTTAATAATTTAATCATACAGCACCGATTTATTTAAAGTCACTTTTTTTTTCTTTCCTGATATAAGAACTAAGCATGATATTATAGATATACATATTATTAAAGTCCACTAGTTGCCATGAGTCTCTCTTGCTTTACCTCCTTTAGAGAAGTATAACTTCCTGGGCATCAGTATCGTGGGTCAGAGCAACGAGCGCGGTGATGGAGGCATCTACATCGGCTCTATAATGAAGGGCGGAGCGGTGGCGGCCGACGGGCGGATCGAGCCGGGTGACATGCTGCTGCAGGTGAGGACTGGATGAGGACGTGTTCAGGATAGGAATCTGACACAGACGCTGGTTGTAACCGTTCAGATTTTGTTCTTTCCCACAGGTGAACGACATCAACTTCGAGAACATGTGTAACGATGATGCCGTACGAGTGCTGAGGGAGATTGTGCATAAGCCTGGGTGAGTCGTATTACAAAACATTCATGTTATATGGGATGTGTTTAGCTTATCAACAAGAGTGTGTTAACAGCTGCACCAATTATGTTTTTGTAGACCCGTGTCGCTTACTGTGGCCAAATGCTGGGACCCAAACCCAAACAGTTGCTTTGCTTTGCCAAGGAGTGAGTTCATTTTTTCACTCTCACACACATAAATGCAACATAAGATAAACGATCCTCAGCAGAGACAGTAAGCTGTGTTTGTTCTTCTTTGGAGAAGGGAATAAATGACTACATAGTCATGTCACAAATGATTCCTATTTGTAAAATTTCAAGCTTTCTATTGATTTCTATAAAATACATTCAAATAGAAAAGAGTTGTGTAAAATATTTCAGAATAGTAGTTTTTATTTTTAATTAAATATATGCATCCTTGGTGAGCGTTAGAGACCTTTTATAAAACAACATCAAATCTTACCGCAAACCCTTGTAAAGTATTGCGTAGGTATATTTAAATCATAAGATGATGTAGTATAATATATTTGAATGCTACATTTTTGGAACAAGATTTAAAATGAAATATCTCAGTCTTCTAATGTTTAAAAAAATTATTTGCACTGTAAAAATGGCTTTTGGTAAGAAGGACCTGAAGTGCTGCAAAGTTTACAGCCGCTACGATGTACTTTTAGTTTGATCACGAGGGTTTAGATAGTTATTGATTTCTAAAGGAACTCAAATTTGCCTTTTCTGTACTGCTTTGTTTCCTTCTGTCCCAGGTGAGCCCATCCGGCCCATTGACCCTGCAGCCTGGGTGTCCCATACGGCAGCCATGACGGGTGTCTATCCTCCCTACGGCATGAGTCCCTCCATGAGCACGGTCACCTCCACCAGCTCTTCCATCTCCAGCTCCATCCCAGAGACCGAAAGTAAGATATCTTCACTCATGTTGCCACATTATGGAACACAATTTAAAATTTCGTTCTACATTTTGACTCTAAAATTCATCCCACGACAGTTGTGTTACGGACATGAATTATCCCTTACATTTTTGGGGCTTGTGCGTAAAAGTTGTTCTATTTATTTCTAAGTAATAATAATTGACCGAGCAGATGACAAAACGGGTAAAAAAAGTCCTACTGACTCACATTAAGAGTCATCTTTAGATATTTGGGTGTGGAACGTGAAACATGGGAGGTCCTGGTTTCTGGCCACCAGGCAGATGCTATGTGTTTCGTGCTTTTTAAACCGCATGTTGTTCTTCTCGCAGGATTTGATGACTACCACCTGTCCATCCACAGCGACATGGCAACAGTTGCAAAAGCAATGGCCTGTCCAGACTCAGGACTGGAAGTTCGAGACCGAATGTGGCTGAAGATCACTATAGCCAATGCTTTCATAGGTCAAGACACACGTTTTAGTGCTTATAATTACCAAAGATGTTTTTAAATGATAGTTTGTATCAGTTAACGTTTATAATTTTACCTGTATGTTATATAAGTTAACATGAAGCAGTTTTATTACCATATCACCCCTACTTTAAATGTTAATGAGTGAAAAAATGAAGAATGAAAGAGAACGAATTGATTTTGTCTATTAATAATTGATTGGGTATTTTGATCACAGTTTGCTTATTGCTGTAATTGTATTTGAATGACAGACAGCTGGAGCAGAGGGATTGTTGTTGATTATTGTATGGTTGGTAAAGATGTATTACTGAGATAATACCTCAATGTTATAACTCGATCTTGCAGTAAAATGACAGATTTATATCTGCGTTCATTTTAGTGCAGCGGCCAAAATTCAGAATCCAGTCTTAACAGATGGGTAGAACCAATTCACCCTCCTGCATTTATATTTTTGATTATTTTTACACTCCTATAATTTGAAACATCACTATAGGGAGGTTATTTGATGGAGTGTCTGTATGTAATTGGTGCATATGTGGTCTTGCAGGCTCTGATGTGGTTGATTGGTTGTTTCATCACGTGGAGGGGTTTGCAGATCGCCGCGAAGCACGAAAGTACGCCAGCAACCTGTTGAAAGCCGGCTTCATCCGCCACACAGTCAACAAAATCACCTTCTCAGAGCAGTGCTACTACATATTTGGAGATCTTTCCGGCAGTAAGTACTTTTACCACTACAGTTCAGCCACAAATGAGAGTTTTAGCAACCTGTGGTTTGAATATCCGACAAGTGATTTGAAAGCTGTGGTTTTAAATTTCTAAGCAATCATATGGCATGGTTTTAGTAGCTTATTGTATTCTAGAAATGCCCACTTAAGAGCTAGAAACACTAAACCAACAAGAAGAAACTAGCGTTGACAAAGGCCACATGGATGGATGCCTTCAGTGTATGTAAAAGAGCAGCTCAGAGATTCTTCTAAATATCTCCTGTTGTGCTCAGAAGGACATTGTTAATGTATATAATAGAATTGTCATTTTTCAGCTTATTGTTTAACACTATGGTAAACTGCATTCTTTCAGTGTGCACTAGTAAGGGCTATTTGGATTTGAGTTGTTATTCCAGTTGTTCAGTATATGAAAAAGGTCATTGTCTGTTTGATTATGTAGTTATATAAATATTCCAGTGCTATGTTTAGTGTGCGCCTATCCATACAAGGGAAAATTATGTTTCTAGCTTACCAGAGGCGAATGCTTCCTTTCTCCCAGTGAACATTTAGTAATCTCTATCAGTATTAGTGTTCATTTGTCACCTGCTTTTTTGATTTAGTTTCAGCCCTGTGTCAAATGTCGTTTCTAGCCAACATATTGAGTCAATCTGTCTTGTTTTTGTTTTACCTCATCTAGTTTATTATATAGTTATTAATATAAACACACTCTAAATTATAAAAACTGGTCAAACTGTAAAGCTTCTCTCAAAATTTAAAACACTGACAATAACTCCAAATTTGTATTCATGTCCTTGTATTAAAACAACAAGATGATTTTGTATTGTAGCAGGTGGCATAGTTTTTTCTCGTAGTATATATTGTGTTTTCAGATAATCAGTGTAGAAGAGAAAGCGTGCACATGGTTTCCAGGTTGCAAAAATAGAGTGAAACACAGGGCAGAAAATGTGTAGAAAAGCTTTGATGGGGGGGATTTCATGACACCTGGCAACCCTATGAAAACTCGAAGAGGTTGACATTTTCTTCTCCTCCTTTATTTGGAAATATAAAGTAATTGTGGATATAGTTATTTTAAGTACATTTGACTTTATTTTTGTCTGGACTATATGCAGTTAGTTTCTAAAGTTGTTAGTGTGATATCAACTTAGTCTCATTCAGTTTTCCATGGTGCCGTCATTCTTATCAACATGCCTGTGTTTTATTGTAGACATGGCTCATCTCTCTCTGCATGAAAATGACGGATCCAGTGGAGCGTCTGATCAGGACACTCTAGCTCCATTGCTTCACCCTGCTGAAGCTCCCTGGCCCGCTGCGTTCCCTTACCAGTACCCACCAGCCCATTCCCTCCCGGACGCAGCTCACAGCTACTCTGAAGCCGGTGGAGGCAGCGCAGGCAGCCAGCACAGTGAAGGTGAGTCACCTCGAATCAAACTGCTGACCCTTGACTGCAAATTTCTTTCTGGTGGACGAGTCGATAATTTTAAGCATTAGTTGACAAATCGTCCATTTATTCATAAATCACTTAAATAATAATAAGCACCCAAGCACATTAAAGGTGCTTTACATAAAAGTGCTTTTTCACACCTCTGGTTTGAAAAACTTTCTGAAAAGGGGCGTTGTTCACTGGGGGTAAGGGGTGGGGGTA
>JAUCNO010000663.1:14973427-14991523 GCA_032353835.1 Enteromius viviparus
GTAAAACACATCTGTATTACTCTAGGGATGTTGGAAAATGAGCCTATTTCCAAAAAAAGTGGAGTGTTCCTTTAATATAACTTTATTTAAAGACTTGACTGTGATGAGTGATTGTGAATATCGTTTATAGAGTAATCCCTGCTTGAATGGAGGAGTGTGTTACTCCATGTGGGACGATTTCACGTGCAGCTGCCCACCCAATACAGCAGGACAGCGCTGTGAGGAGGTCAGGTGGTGTGAGCTGTCCCCATGTCCGTCCACTGCCGCATGTCAGGCCCACGCACAGGGCTTTGAATGTCAGTATAAACATGTTCTTTTCTCAACTATCTATATTTCTCAAATTGAAAGGTTGATGATGTCTCAGCATTAATGCATCTGTGGTTCCTATCCAGAGTTCAGTTATATAATTGATAATTGTCGTGTGTAGCTATATTGGGGATTTATGAAAGCTTGAAAGATTATCCTTTTGTTGGCTTTGCCACGCCATATGTGCTTCTCCTGAGACAGAGCATTTACACGCGTTAATGACATAAACATATGTTGCAGGGAAGACATTGAATGTGGTGTTCAGGGGATACACTTTGATAGTGAAAAGAAAAAGATTTGTGTGAATAAACATAACTAGATATGATTTTACTATTACTGTTTGCTATAAGGATTTTTATTTATACTTAGTGTACATGCAAGGGAATTTGAGAGCTGTTACTTAAGCTGATTCAAATAGAAAATGTAGCCTATGCTATAATAGTTCAACAAACAATACTGAACAGGATCATTTGAAAATAATAATGCTACAAATAAAACAATAATAAAAGATTAAATAAACAAAATATATGTTCACTGAAATAATAAATTGTCATAATTTAGTTGAACATGATGTGTTAAAAAAATAAAAAAAATAAAACAAATTTAAATTAATCTTAAACCTTTACATTCATTCATTGAACAGTCACTTTAATGCAAAGTGACATACGATTTTGATAACTTAAAATAAAACTGTAACTACACAAAACTAAATCTAAAAGCAGTTTAATCCAATTTTAAATTAAGTTTTAAGTCAATTTTACATAAAAAGTTTCGCTGCGACACTGTGAAGGCAAACAAAATATGTATGAGGATTCTGTTCATATGCTGTACATGCAACAAATAGCTATAATGAAAAAGATTATCTTTTAAATCTTCTGTTTTGAGTTTTATGCATGCTTGATTTTTAAATAAATCCTGTCTCCTTTGCAGGTTTGGCCAATGTCAGCCTCCGCAGCGACAGCCACATTATCACCTATCGTGGAAATGGAAAAATACGGCAATACCTCAGCAGCCTTTCAATGCATTTTCGTACCAGGCAGCAGAATGCGACTCTTCTGCATGCTGAGCGCGATTCTCAGTTCATTACCATTTCCATCCACGATGGGCGCATAGTTCTAGAGCTGCAGGGAGAAAAACAAACCTCATATGTATATATACACAGCCAGGACCTGGTGAATGATGGTCAGTGGCACAGGGCAGACTTCAGCATGGCTAGCCCGGTCCTCCAGTCATCCAGATGGAGAATCGTTCTGGATGACCGCTGGGAGAAACCCTCCATCTCCTTCACAGCCTCAGGAGACCTTGATTTCCTCAGAGAAGATGTGGACATCATCTTAGGAGGATTGGGACCCGATTCGGAGGGTAACTTTGCTGGCTGTCTCGGCTCGGTGGAGATCGGAGGCCTTGCATTGCCGTATTACAGCGACATGGAGATGAACCAGCCCAGACCCCAGGAAGAGCGGTTTCTGAGGACTTCTGAGACTCCTTCCTTCGGCTGTTGGGGATCTGATGTCTGTGAGCCTGACCCTTGCAAGAACGGAGGGGTTTGTGAAGATCTGTTCGACTTTTTTAAGTGCCATTGTTCATCTGATTGGGCTGGCCAGCGTTGTGAGGTTACTGTAGATGACTGTGCGTCAAACCCGTGTGTTCACGGAGCCTGCAGAGCGATCTCAGCTGGATACGAGTGCTCGTGTGATGCAGGATTCACTGGCCGGCGATGTGAAACGGAGGTGGACGTATGCGCACACCACAAATGCAGCAATGGTGGAACGTGCCTAAGAGGATTGAAACGCTACTCATGTCTCTGTCCAAGAAACACGACTGGTCCTTTCTGCAGGTCAATATGTTTCCCATTACATTAAGTTTCTTTAAAGGCATTAATGGTTCTGTGAAGAACATCCATGGAACCTTTCAAATGCAGAAAAGTTTTTTTTTAGATTTTCTACGAATTTAGGAAAAAAATTAGGAAATTCATACAGGTTTAAATCTACCCGATAATGAGTAAATGATGACAGAATTTAAATTTTTGGGTGAACTATTCCTTTAATCATTTTGTTTTGGGAGTCCCCAACATCAGACTGACTTGCATGCAAGGTCATTCATTGCATTTATTTTAACCTCACTTGCTCAATGACTCCCAAACGATTTTCTACTCCCCTCCTTTGCGTGACGCTAATCGACTCCAATTTTTAACGTTCCAAAAGTGCCACCTAGTGGTCAACAATGAATTTGCATTTTCAGTCAGACCAACCTGAAAATACCAAAAAGTGGGTTGGCATTATACTAATGTTTCATTAAACGATAGTTTACTTTTCAAAACAACTTGTTTCGATGATTCAGGGACGACTCTTTCTTTTGAGGGAAGAAAACTGTAAACTTTGCAGGATGTTTTCATTCACTTAGATCTGTGTTTTACACTGCATGAAAGCTAATTTTCAAAAAATGCATAATAGGGGCACTTAAGGGACTGTTTACTGAAAGGTTCTTTTGGACATCAAAAATGATTCTTCTATGGCAGGGGTGGGGAACGTTGATCTGCAGGGAAACTGGCCCTTCTTTTTTAACGTTCCCCACTCTTATTCTATGGCATCCCTGCTAAAACACCCTTTTGCATTTTTTGTTTTTAAGGGTGCTGCAATGCATCTCGACAGATGAAGATTTGCCCACATGTAATTTTGCATTTCTGTTTCAGGGAGAGAGTTCCAGAACTTCCATGGTATATCGACAGGTTTCCGTAAGTTTGAACTTTCTGAAAATATCTATTAATTATCAAACTGTGGACTAGAAGGAGATTATTGAGGTTTTCAGAGAAAAGGCGTATAACATGTTACGTGTTTCTACAATAGTAATAATTAAGGCATAATGCACATCCAATAGTAATTGCAGAATTGCAACGCCATTTTAATTTAAATCAGTATTAGTATTAGTATTATCAGTTCCCAGCAAACAGTCTTGAGCTTAGACTAATAAACAAGTTCAGACAAGACAGACATTTACAGCTTTTCACCACATAAGCAAAGAATTGTATTGGTAAAAAGTATGTTCTATATAGTATGAATCTGGGTAGTATGAATCAGTGATGCGCGGGTCAATGTGTAAACAACCCGAACTCTACCGACGCTGTCAACTAACCCGCCCGCAACCCGGACTGAAAAAAAAAAAGAGAAAATACTGTATCCAACCCGCTTCCTGACCCGCATTTTTTTAATTTTTTTAAATGGTTCACTCGCTGACGTGCTGCGCTCAGAAAAGGTAGCCTACACATGACAAAGCCAGCACTTTGGTCATCATCTTTCATTATTTCGGCAAATGTGTCCCACACTTTGCTCTTTCTATTTGTGTATTTGCGGAGCTTTCAGTCTTCTCCTTTTCTCTTGCCGCCTCCATCTATACTTGTGCGTCATCTTCGCCCCAGTAATTTAACCAATAAAGTGTATGCCTATGTATTTCATAGAAAACTGTGTCTAGTACTATATAAATTAAAAGAGGTTTAATTGGCATCTTTATTTCAAACGACCCGACCGACCTCGACCCGAATATCATTAAAAATATTTTTGGATGACTCGTAACCGCGGGTGACCGCGGGCACCTGCTTAATTCGGATCAACTGGTATGAATGGAATTTGGACGTACTACATCCGCCATATTGATGTTGATGTCAAGTGTCGTCACAACAGCGCGAAAATGTAAACTTTAATAAGTCAACCATTTATTTAAATTGTGTTAAACAAGTGTAATTTAATTACAATAAACAAAATTTTTCCTGAGGTACGTACACTTGAAATGAGCCGCGTCTCAACTTTCCGCCATTTTTCAAATATGACGCCTCCTCTCCCAGAGCTTCATGGGATAGGAAAGTGTCCATGGTATGCTTACTACAGAATTTGGCCGGAAGTAGTAGGTCATTCGGGTACTTCTCGCCTACTGAGTTTAAATACTATGAATTTGGACATACTACTAGCCTCGCATGCTGTTTTTCACGTACTATATAGTAGAGAAGTAAGCGATTTCGGATGCAGCATGTGCTTCCCCTGCTCTGCCTCCATAGTGATTGATTAGCTCTGCACCTTGTCTCCACCTTAAAAGCTGTTTGTGTTTGTCTGTCCAACCGCTTAGTATTGTGTTTGTCCCTATGAAGTGTTTCCTTGTGTTCTGCTGTATCTTATTTATTGAGTGGATTTTCTGTGTAACGACCTTTGCCTTGTTTTGGATATCTGCCCTGTCTTGCCCTATTGTTCGCCGTTCGACTGACCCTGCCTGTTTTCTAGACTCTTCTTGTACATTGTTTGCTGTTGTTTCGACCCTGCCTGTTTGATCTCGGTTATTTAATAAAGCTTGCAGATGGATCCACACGTCCCAAAAGTGTTTTTTAAATTTGATTACATTTCTCTCTAGATTCCCTAAACTTCCTGTGTCTTTCTGTGGGAATGAGAGATGGAACTACAGTTGCTTCAATGGTGGCAATTGCTCTTCTGTAGAGGATTATTGTGACTGTCTTCCTGGATTCGCCGGACAGTGGTAAGAGTATGAACCTGCAGAGGTTAAATTGAGTAATATCATAGTAAATATGCCTTAAAATTCTTCTTAATGTGCTGATTCGTTGCTTTATTATTTTCTTTTAAAAGGTTTTCACTTCTTAATATTTTTGTGCAATGCATTAATTTTTTTTCAGTAAGCTCAAACTTTATTTGAAATAGAAAGTTTTTATAACATTATAAATTTATTGTCACTTTTGTTCAATTAAACACTTACTGACCCCAACCTTTTGAACAGTAATGTATGGCATTTTTACTTTATGTCATAAAGTTATTTTAGTAGGCAGCTATATTTCCTGTCTGAGTTCCGGAAACAATAGCTATAGTAATATATTATTATTTTGAATACTTAAATTACTTGTATTAAATTCTGCTGCATAACTGGTCCTGCATTATTTGTACAAGTACAGCAAAGACACTTCAAAGTGCAGCTAATCTGAGAGAAGTGTGCTAGCAATCAGATTTAATGGCAGGTGATTCAATAAAGCTACAATCCCATAGACTTGTAAAGGAGGGGAGAGCTAGAAAAAAACAAGTTTTTCTGCCTGCTTTTTGTAATGTAGCGTAAGACGGCCTTCAAGCGCTGCTCTTCATCGTGTGACTCTCTTCGTCTAAAAGCACTGATTTTCTTCGACAGGTGTGAGCTGGAGCTGGATGAATGTGCATCTGACCCCTGCCTTAATGGAGGCTTCTGCCGTAACCTGATCAACAGGTTTCAGTGTGTGTGCGAGATGAGCTTTGCAGGTGATCACTGTCAGATCGATGTCAGCGACTTCTACGTCTACGTGTTCCTGCTCCTGTGGCAGAACATCTTCCAGCTGCTGTCATACCTCATTTTGCGTTTAGATGATGATCCAGAGGTTGAGTGGAATGCAGCCAATGATGACTAGGACTAAAACCATTCCTTCTCAGACGCTTCCAAGGAAGATGTGGGCTGATGCTGAATAGACACAATGCGCAAAAGCCTTTAAATATTATTAAAGGTCATTATGGGAAGTCGCAATCCTTGGTTTTTGGATAAAATGTAGTCCAAGAAACAAGAAAACCAATATGTGATTGTATGTTTGCTTATGGAGCACTGTATAATAATTCATTTTAGAATAATATTGATATAAAAAAAACCTCTGATCTGTATGCATTGTAGCAGCTGAGAGTGAAAGGCTGAGAGTGTGCCTTCCTTTTCCTCCTTAATATTTAAAAATGTTCTGAAAATGTTTCTTATAACTTCTCAAAGTTCTACAAAAAAGTGGAAAGTCATAATATGTATGAGACTCAATGTTATAGCAGACTGTCATATTCTAATGGTAAGAAAAGCAGTTAAATATTCATTAAATCTTTCTTATTTTCTGTCAATATTTAATCCTGGACTTTTATACCTCAGTGATCGAGTGACTGCTCCAGCTTTCCACTATTTTCAAACCCATATAGCTGATTTTTTTGCAAAACTATTCACAAAAATTAGAGCATTGAAAAATATATTTTTAAATAAATACTTTTGAAACAAGTGATTTTGTGTCCAGTATCTGTGTATACAGAAGCATCATATTATTAGAATATCTTAAAAAGTGGATTTATTTCACTAATTCCATTCAAGAAGGGAAACTTATATAATGTATACATTCATTCCACACAGACTGATATATTAGTGTTTATTTCTTTTTGATGATTATAACTAATGAAAACCCCAAATTAAGTACCTCAGAAAATTAAAATATTACTCAACACAAAGAAAGGATTTTTAGAAATCTTGGCCAACTAAAAAGTATGATCATAAAAGATATGAGCATGTACAGCTTCAATACTTAGTTGGGGCTTGTTTTGCCTGAATTACTGCAGCAGAGCAGCGTGGCATGGAGTCGATCAGTCTGTGGCACTGCTCAGGTGTTAGGAAAGCCCAGGTTGCTCTGATAGTGGCCTTCAGCTCTTCTGCATTGTTGGGTATGGCATATTGCATCTTCCTCTTCATGATACCCAATAGATTTTCTATGGGGTTAAGGTCAGGCGAGTTTGCTGGCCAATTAAGAACAGGGATACCATGGTCCTTAAACCAGGGATTGGTAGCTTTGGCACTGTGTGCAGGTGCCAAGTCCTGTTGGAAAATTAAATCTGCAGCAGCAAGTTTTTTTTATATTTTTTTTATTTTGTTTATTTAATCAGGGACAATGCACATGCACATTAATCAGAGAGAAGAAGAGATGTCATGTGCCAGGTTATAGCAAAAAAAGGTTAATTTCCACCCGCAGTCCCTGGACAGGTTAGAGTTAAACCAACAAAAGTACATAAAATATAAACAGAAAAAGTACACACATTACATCATAAAAACACTTAATCATTCACTAAGTCACTCACAGTTTTCATTGTTCCTATCACAATCATTCAGTGTGTACAGGTTTGCTTTGATAATAACCACTGTTTGGTCAGGCGTGTAAATGTACTATAATTTGTGCATAAAATAATTTCATTTGGGAGAGTATTCCAGAGGCTTGCTGCCTTATAAGAGAAAGATTGTTGACCGTATGTAGTTCTGCGTCTTGGTACTCTGCACTCTCCTCTGCCTGTGGACCGTGTAATTCTGGAGATACCCTCTGAATTGAGTGTAACAAATTTTTTCAGAGGGGGAGCATTGATGTTATGAACTATTTTAAACAAAGCAGAAATTTGATTATACGTTATAAGGTTTTCAAAACTTAAGATATTATATTTACTTTGTACTTTACAATGATGGTACTTGCAAGGCTTTTTATCATGAATTTTTATGGCCCTTTTATATAATGATTCAAGTGATTTTAACGATGTTTTACACGCCTGAGACCAACTAGTCATGCAAAACAGAAAATGTGGGACAATCATGGTGTTGAGATAAGTATTTGAGGCCCCTATAGTTAGTGAATTTCTAATATGTTTAAAATTCATCAGATTAAATTTCAATTTGTTTCCAAGTTTTTTTATGTGACTTTTAAAACTAAGATTTGAGTCAAGTATTAGACCTAAATATTTTGTTTCATTTACATTTTTAATTTTTTTGTCCATTTATTTGAATTTCTTGAGTTTGTTGTAATTCACGTTTATTCGAGAAATACATTGAGACTGTTTTGTCAAGATTTAAAGTCAGACAGAACGTCTGCAACCATTCTGCAACTTTTTCCATCTCTTTTGATAATTTGTCAGCAACCTCCAGCTCGTTTTTCCCAAAGGTGAAAATTACCGTATCATCAGCGTACATGATCACGTCAACATTAGAGCAAACTGTTGGGAGATCATTTATGTAGATGCTAAAAAGCAAGGGTCCCAAAATAGACCCTTGCGGCACTCCCATTTGGGTGGCTCTAAACTCCGATTTGATGTTATTTACTCGTACACACTGATGTCCAAAGTTGGTCAGCGGCAGGAAGCACTTTACACTGGACCTCAAGCAACGTGGATTCTGTGCCTCTCCTCTCTTCCTTCAGACTCTGGAACCCTGATTTTCAGAGGAAATGCTAAATTTACTTTCATCAGAGAACATAACTTTGGATCACTCAGCAGCTGTCCAGTCTTTTTTGTCTTTATCCCAGGCGAGATGCTGTCTGTTGTTCAAGAGTGTCTTGACACAAGGAATGCGAAACTGAAACCCATGTCTTGGAAACGTCTGTGTGAAGTGCTTCTTGAAGCACCGACTCCAACTGCAGTCAGTCCACTCTTTGTGAATCTCCAAATTGTTTTGTTTCACATTTCTCTCCAGGGTGCGGTTATCCCTATTTCTTGTACCACATCTTTTCCTTCCCTTCACCTCTCTATTAATGTGCTTGGACACAAGCCAGGCTCTTCTGCAAATGACCTTTTGTGTCTTGCACTCCTTGTGCAAGGTGTCAATATTCATCTTTTGAACAACTGTCAAATCAGCAGTCTTCCCCATGATTGTGTAGCCTACGGAACTAGACTGAGAGACACTTTGCAGGTGTTTTGAGTTAATTAGCTGATTAGAGTGTGGCACCAGGTGTCTTCAGTACTGAACCTTTTCACCACATCTATTTTTCTGAGAAACTAAGGCCCCGTTTACACAAAGGGAAAATGCAGATATTTCCCTGTGGTTTGGCCTCTCATTTACACAAAAACCCAGTTTTTATCACAGAAAACGATTATTTCTAAAAACTCTGGCCAAAGTGAAGATTTCTGATAATGCCGTTTTTGCATTTCAGTGTGGACTGTGAAAACGGAGGCTTTTGATTTTAGTCATTTGATGCAGTCATGTGACGAGTGCAACTGATGGCGGACGGCATTGTACAGCAGTTGTTTTGTTTGCTCTCAATTTTGACAGCCATATTAAAGATTAATATCAGTTTGTAAATGCTCCAGATAGCTTTTCTTCAAGGAAGACATAATGTAAGTAAATAAACGTCAGATGTTAATAACGCAGATCGAATCGTCTTACGTTTCACGCATGCGCAGTAAGGAACGTAAGTGTTTTTAGTTGTTTCAGTGTGGATGATCTTCGAGTCTTTGGAAACGATTGAAAACGATAGTGTAGACGTGGAGCGTTTTTAGACGAAAACGCCATTTTCAAATTTATCCAGTTAGTGTAAACAAACAGTAGTTGGCAGTTATAATCATTAAATGAAAAGAAATAAACACTTGAAATATATCAGTCTGTGTGGAATTAATGCATACATTATACAAATTTCACTTCTTGAATGAAATTAGTGAAATAACATTCTGTAGATATTCTAATTATATGACCAGCACCTGTATTATGGTTTGTTTAAAACTGAACAAATGTCTGTTTTTTGAATAAAAACTAAATTAATTTAGTTTTGTTGCTGAAATCAGGATATCACAAATTAAATGTTATTAAAGTAAATGTTTGATCTTCTTTTTTTTTTATTAACTATGTGAAAATATAGACCATAAAATAGCATATAAAGCTAAAATCTTAAATCATGTTTTCAGAATCCCTTGTTGACTGTTGTACAGTATTTGAACTGGATTTCCGCAAATAGACTCCCTTCAGAAAAACAAGTTTGCATGTAGCTTTGTTTGCTTTTCATTGTTAGTTCAATACGCCCTAAAAACTGCAAAAACATTTCTAGTAGCATCTTTAGAAGTAAGAGTATGAAACCCAAATTGTGCAAAAAAGTAAATCAAATCAAAGGCTTTTACTTTTTTTTATCATATTTGTGTAAATGCCATGCAAAGCATGAACACATTCAGAAAACTTTAAATAATGACTGCAAAGGAATCTGGATGTTTGCAATCAGGCTCTATTCATGTTCGTTTTATCACCAAGGACGTGGTCAAAGTTTATAAGCACTACTGCTTCCCCAAACCAAACTCCAACATGAACTCCCACGCAAATTGCACAGTTCCATTTGTTTTGGCACCCAAAGATGGTTCACTGGTGTCATTTACGTAACAGAAGCCAGAATCTCTTTACATTGACCATGTGGCCACGACTAAAGTACAGCGTATATATATATACATGCAGCAAACCAAACCCGGTCACCTTCTGTCTGCACATTGGCTTCGGGGGTTGAGGTTGTTGTACAGCATGCATCTCTGTGCTTTTCTCACTGTTCTCGGGCTCCTGGTAACAGGGTCATGGGCTCAGGGCTTGATGCCCACAATCAGCTTGCCTCCCTGTGATTCCCCTGAGGCGGAAGCAGCGGCTCTGGTGGCACAAGATTTCCTCAACGCTCAGCACACACACGGTTACAAATATGTCCTAAATCAAATCGACGAAATCAAGATCATGTCCAGGGTAAGCCATCGGACAATCGTGAACGATGCTTGTGTGAAGGTGGTTGTCAGTTGTGTGGTGTGTGAGAGTTTGGTTTATAAAATGTAAGGTGTATTATATGACTAATCTGCACTTAACTGAACAGTATTGGGTGCAGCACTTTTAAAAGTGTTACATTAGTTCTATACCCTGTTTTTGTATCTACACTCCAATTTTTAAATAACTTAGCACTTTTGACTACTGGTTTAAATGGGGCTTTAAGATTCATGTTTTTCTGTAGCCACTTCAAGCAGACACGTATCATTTGGAACTAGATTTTCTTGAAACTACGTGTCATGTCTTGGATCCGACACCTGTGAGCCTTTGTCCAGTCAGACAAAAAATCGATACGGTGAGATATCACTATTCAGGTGTGCTGTGGTAAATGTTGCATTGCAGTTAATAAAGTGTATTTCTGGTTCTAGGCAGTCGAGGCAGATTGTGATTTTGTACTGGCAAATACAACTCAAGGTCTGTCTGTTTTGGCGTTCAAGTGTAAAACTGAGACAGGTAAGAAGAGAACACAAATCAATGTAACAATGAATGCACTTGCACAATGTCACTGAAGACCTTGTGTTTTTTGTCACGTCTAGAAACCATAGATGATTGTTTGGGCTGCCCTCAACTTGTTCCTTTAAATGATACTGATGGCCTTCAACTCATTCAAAGCTCTTTAGACTTTTTCAATAAAAATAATACTCTAACCACAAAGTTCACACTCCTTGAAATCGGACGCATAGGATCCCAGGTAACACACTTGGAATACTTAAAATGATCCTCAGGCAATAAAGCTTCTTATAGACAATGTGTTTCTGTTTTTTTTTTTTTGAAGATTCTCAGTGGAGGAGCCAAGTACTTTGCCGAATACGTCATTATTGGGACTAACTGCACAAGTCAAGATGATGATATATGCATCCCTCAGAATCACACTGTTGCTGTAAGAACATTGATGCATCTCTGAATCTAAAAGACTTGGCTGGTGTGCAACTGTGTAAATGTTGGTGTGTCAAAGTCAACATGAAACCCTCTTAATTTTTAAACCCCACCATGCATTTTGCATGCCCGCTTTCCATGATCCAGTCAAATCACATCTATAAAATGAAGCCCTACATTTTTCCCCCATTAAATATCCTATTTTGCTTGAAATCACATCAGATTACAGAAGCAAAATGGGTTGAACTGTCTTTCATGTTGACTTCAAAATGTTTAATCCATATTTGTGACTATTTTTAGGTCCATGGCCTCTGTCTAGCTTGGGGTTCTGCCAGTGGTGTTGACTGCAAAATCTTTAATGCTTCAGTAAATACCACTTTATTATTTCACATTAATACAATACAACAATACATTGTAAATATAGAACATTTGGCTGCCTTTGATCTATAGTTATGTTAAATCAGACACAACTGCAATGGTAAGTTCATTGTATTTTTTTCTTCATTAGAACTTGAACGCATCAAAAAATTACATTAAATCGCATAAACTTGACAAAAATTATTGGGACCAGTCCAATTAATGAAATTCACATTGATCAGTTATACCACTATTTTTAAAACTACCTTAATGGTGAAGTGTGTAATTTATGTGCCTCTAACACCAGGTAGAATTGTAAAAGAAGATTTGATTTCTAACATTTTGATTTCTAAGTTCTTTCCCAAAGTCAGTTTTATTGGTTCAGTCAGTGTTGCTGGACTCAAAAAAACCTTCCTAAACAATAAGAACAAAAAAAAAGTATAAAAGCTGTCACTGGGGCAGTATCTTTTCAAAAACGTACACCATTGTAAATGATTTACCCCAAAGGGTACATATTAGTACCTAAAGGGTATCATATAAATCAAGTTCGTTTGGGACCATTACTGGCACAGAAATTACACCCTTGATCTTTAAACCCAAACCTAAAAGCAGAAAGTTAATGACACTATACAATTTTATAAATCGTTTTATTCATGACAGGCCCAAGCGAGCAATGCCACAGTGCGAGTGCAACAGCTTCTGCATGCACACACCTTTGGACCTCAGCACAACCCTGCCATTCATGGCCTCAAACATCACAAGCTGACAGCACTCCATGACCCCTTGACGAGTGGTTTGCTGTCTGAAGAATCCATCGAATTGGCTGTGGTAGCTCCAGCGGCAGTGCCAGCACCAAAGGAGGCTCCTATTGTTAAGAGACAGGTCGATGCACCGGAACAGCCAGCAGTAGATGCAAGTGTGTCAGAAAAAGCACCCCTTCTTTCAGTACCCATTCAACTAGTTCCCATTTGTCCAGGAAAAAAGAAGCATTTCTGACCTAGTTACATTTCATCAACCGACCCAGATAATATCAACTCATCTTGTTGTGTTCTGAGGTTGCCACCAAACTTGTAAGTGCTGTCGTTACGGAGTAAATGTTTTATAACAAAGCAGGTACATGTATAAACAAAACTAGCCTTTTTGTTACGGAAGCAATCAAGGCTGTGCCTGTGTTGTACCGTGGTGCTGAAATAAAATGTTTACCAGTCTAATGTAAGTGTGTATCAGTCAGTGTTTTCCCCATAAAAAAAATCAGTTTTCACCTTATGGAAATGTGAAATAGTTAGAATATCCCATATTACGTGGGACATAACATTATCGTTTATTATAAACGCTGCATTTCCAACAACCTCACAACCAAATTGTATGAGGTGGAAAAGTCGTGCTAATTCGTACAAATAAATACGACCTTACTTGTACAATTTGTCTAAACCACAGTGAAGGGTAGGTTTAGGGGCGGGGTACGGTGTAGGTAATTCGTACCAATTCATTCCCAATTTAACAAAATCCTACGAGTTCATACGAATTTGCACGACTTATCCTAATTTTTAAATATGTATGAATTGCCGTGAGACAGCTGAGAACTCCAATGATATTTTGTGTATCACATGTAATATAGCCATTCAAACACTGATCTTATCCAAAACGAGCGACTTGAAACAATTTTACAATGAAAAATGGCTAAAAATTGCCAGATGTGTGGAAAACAAAGGTATGGACATGTACATTATTATTTTTCTGTAACTTGATCATCTTTGAAAATCAAGTTGGGTTTCTGGTAGAGATGGCACTGAATACACAAACATTGCTGTAATGTCTTCTCAGCTAAACGTGGCTAGAAGCTGGATCTCCAATTCAACTTTTGTAATTTCAACAAATTTGTGCATAGACTTTTTTTTTTTTTTTACTTAAGCTATCTTAAAGACTCAATATAATGAGCTCAACACAAAACTTACAAAAAAGGACAAGAATCTGTTTTTAAAGAAAGGCCAATAACACTTTTCCACTTAGACACTTTTATTACAAGTTGGCATCGTTTCCAGCTCTTCACATTTCTCAGTCTACAGTGGATGGATGCCCCATGTAACCTACAAAAAATAAAAATAAAAAAAAACATTAAAAAGGCACTTTAACAGTCGTTATGCGGCACCATTATGGTCAATTTACAGTACACAAAACTGGTTCACCTACCATCTGTTTGAGAGCTGTAGAGCACTGCATCCTTGTTTGGTTGAACAGCAGGTACCCAGTGTGTGTTAAATAAATTTGGGCCACTAAAAACAGGATTCACAGGTTGTAAATTTGGAGGGAAATACAGCTGAGAGTTCATTACTGGCACAGAGTTGCGAATCTGCATCGAGGGATGAAAACTCAGCTGTGGTGGAGGATTCCCGTCAGGAGTTTCCTCGTCAGGAGTTTCCATTGACGGTTCAAATGAATTGTGATTACTGGGTGGCTGAAGTATTGACATCTCGGTGAAATAGTCTTTTGTAAGAGAATTAGACCTAGGAGGCATAGCATTCAAATTAGCAGCCTGATACCAGTAATTCATAAAAGCATTTTTGCCATGTGTTGGAGGCGGAGTAGGATTTAAAGAAGTGAAAGAGGGAACATTGTTTGGAGCAACTAACATTTGCTCTGTGTCATGTCTGACTGGGAAAACTGCTGTATCTCCAAGCTGCATCTCAGCCTGGTTAACTGCAGGGTCTGGGCTGTGGTTTGAATAGGCAAGAGCTTCAGCAACTGATCGGTTTTGTGAAGGCTCTGAATTAACAGGTTTTATTGTAGGCTGTGTAGAGGCAGCAGTTGATTCAAACTTACTAAAATGGTAGGGACACATAAATGGCCATGTAAAATGCCTTGAAGTATCAGTGACACCTGTATTCTTAACAAGTGGGTTCTCCACCATATATTGCATTGCTGTACCATCTGAAGCTGGTTGTTGAGGTGTTTTTGAGTCAAGTGGGAAATAATTATAACCTATGCCCTTCAAAAGGGCAAAGAGATTTGAATCTGGAGGTATAGCAGGAGATGACAGCATCTGGCCTGTAATTTTAGTCGAACTAGAAATGTCAAAATTAGACATTTGAAGAGGATGACTAAAATGGTGATGGTTATGGTGATGGTAGAACATTGAAGGGGGTCCAGGGCATAAAGTTGGACAGTGAAAACAACGTGCATTGGATGAACAAATTGGAGTTGGGGACGCCTTTGTTGGGGCAGGAGTGCAAACAGGACATTTAGGAAGTGAAGGGGTAGGTTCTGTGTCTGAGGTAAAATCAAAATGTAGTTTCTTAGGAGGACCCTTAACAACTGTTCCATGAGAAAGCTCAGAACCTTGTGTCTTTTTATCTTCACACTTTTCTGAATGCGTGGTGGACTTGGAAGCAACAGCCTTAGAGGTGGAATCCAAATTATTTTTGGGGACAGGTGGCATTTCTGAACGACGTGGTGGAAATGGTTTGTACCATGGAAAGGGGAGGATATGTGGTCCTGTCGTTCTTGTAGGGGTAGATTTAGGTGGTTTAGGTTCTGGTTTTGGTGGAGCATGCGGTTCAGGGAGTCTTTGTTGGATTTGGGGGTGATGGGGCCAGTAGGGGTCCCGAGGGAAGACTGCCGAGGAGGGATGGACAAATTCAGGCTTTCCAGGATATAAAGGATACACCATATTTCTGGGAGGAAACATAGGTGGCCACGGCATAGGAGGAAGAACGGGCACAGTAAAAGTCAACTTATCTTGAGGACTGCCTGTGGGTTTCAGTACGGGAGCAATAGGGGCTAAAGGAGCCTTGGTAGGAGGCGACAAAGGTTTTCTAGGATAAGGTGGCCCAGCTGCACTTTCATGAGTGGGGTCACGGGGAAGACCCAAGCTAGGGTTAGGGTACCAAGGGTACAAAGTTTGAGGACGTTTTATGTAAATTGGTGCTTGTGGCTTTTGGGTAATAGCAATTGGGGGACCCTCAATTTTGGGACCTTTAGGAGTAATCGTTGGTGGTATATTTAGAGGGGAAAGAGGGAAAGGGTATCTTGGGAAAAGAGGCCTAAAGTCTGGTTGGCCATGGAAGTAATAAGGGAGGGGAGGAGTGGGCAACTTTTTAACTGAACTTTTTGTAGTAGTCGGTCTTGGCTGAGTGGTAGTAATTGTGGTGGGAGGGAGTGTTGAAGGCCAAACCAGAGGTATAGAAATGTGTTCATTTTCCTGTGCAAGATCAGGCATATCTATAGGAAGACTGAGTGACAGGGCTGGGCAGGACAGATTGATCTCGCTCTCCACAACCATGCTGAGAGTAAACATCCCATCCTGTAAAGTAAGGCAAAAAAGACTAGTGTATTCGAGATGAGTGACTGGATTAAATTAAGGTATACAATACAACACTGCATACCTTTGGCTTTGCGCATGGCATATATGGGGCACGGATGGCCACACCTTCTGGATGTGACACCAAGCTGTATCCACATTTAGCTGAGACTTTCAGAAGAGGCTGCCATTCATTCATTACTAGATTTAAGCAGAATTACTTTAATTTACCTCTGCAGGTTGTGGAAAGAAAGTGCATGTCCATAACATATTTTAAGTGCTCTATTTTCACACACTAATATTGTACTTCAGTGCAAAAAAATAATTTTCAGTTTATTAAGAACAACTACTGCCAAGTTCAGACTGCGCAATTTTGACTCGCCAAAAGGCTTTGAGAAATTGTAGACAAATTGCAGGCAGGTGAGCAAAAAAAAAATAAAATCAAAAAAGAATTCACACAGTGTGAACCATCAAAGACATGATCTGAGAGAAACGCCAACGAGACGCAAACACCTGTGGTATATTTGGCATGCTAAAAATGACTGAAAATAGCATCAGCAAATACCTACAGCCAAAGAAAGAGCAGCATCCAGGGCAGCGGGATGTTTGGTGAGGAGTAATGAAGGTGTAGAAGGTAAATATCCTCCTCTATAATCTTTTGAAATGAACACAAATGCAATTCGTATGGCAAGCTTCTTGTGGGCTACCATTTTTAATAATCCCAGTCACACATGAGAAATCCAGTCTTGCAGAGACAGAGACGTAGTTTGCGGACAGAGAAAAAGTTGTCTGAGATTCTTCCTATTGTAAAGTCATGCAGTGTTTAACTGAACACTGCATGTACATACATAGTATGTATGTTGGAGCAGGGTTGCTCTACAGTTTTACACTCCTGGGGCCTGTTTCAGTAAGGAGATCCAACTCTGGTCAAACCAAACTTGAACTCTGAGTTGACTTAGCAAAAGATTAAAAACTTTCCGTTTCAGAACAGCTGATCTGAGTTAGGTCAATCAACCCGGAGTACACTAATTCAGAGTTAAATGTGTACACCGCGACTATAAAACGGCATTAATCAACGGAGCACAGATATTACGAGTCACAAAAAATCTGCATTTTTTTTTCTCCAGCTGAACTTGATGTGCTCATGCAAAGTTATAGCAAATATGAGCACATATTAAAAAAATAAAGTAAAAGCAACATCACTGCATTGGCAAAACACAGACAGCTAGCATTGGAAAACATAGCTTCTAAAATTAATGCATACATTTACATTTACAAAATAACAAGTATGTGACAATAATTGACTTTTCACTTAAAAAAAAAAGTTGGAATTGGCCGTATTTTATTTCTGATGAAATTGCATCAAATTACATAAAATAGGCTAATCCATAGTTTCTACAAAAGATTTGACAAAACAAGAATGCATATAACCTTAACAATGTTCAGTGGAAATGTTTAATTTAAGGTTCCCTTTGTTGATCAGTAGTTTTTAGAACAAGTAATAATCCCATTAATCTAGTTACAATACATGTCCCTGTTGAATGTCAGTGAATTGAAGCTAATTATTTTTTTTTGCAGTAATAATCAAAAGGCAGAACTTAAAACTATGTTATTGAATCTAATTGTAATTGTCATGTGGGTGCAAACTTGCAGGTATTAAAAGAATATCCATGTTTAAACGTATATTCTGGTCTTCCTCAATCACCACCCTCCAGAGTGTGGAAGAACAGGAAGAGTAGGGGGTCTATCAACTTCTTCTGCACAAATGAACACAGTTCAGTGATGTACCGTAAATGCCAGTAAATGAGTCAATGGAAGTCATGTACAACATGTAACCCTAAACTACTGTATTTTCAGTTATCAGTAAAGGAGTTATATAGACTGCAAAAAAAAAAAAAAAAAAAAAAAAAAAAAAG
>JAUCNO010000663.1:14991623-15013006 GCA_032353835.1 Enteromius viviparus
GATAAGAGTTAGTTTAATCAACCTCCTACTGGTTACCCAGAGTTAATGCGCGTACATAAAGACATTTTTAATGGATCGCCGATTTCACGAGTCAAAAAGGAAAATGACAGTGAAAAAAGGGAGCAGCATATTTCACAGAGGCGGAGCTAGAAGTTTTGATGCATGCGAGCCTGCTACCGAGCAGGTTATCTTCAGAGAGTAAGTTCCTATGGTTACATAAATACCCAGAAAGTTACCTCCGTTTTTGGAACCGAACGTTAAGGTTATCCACAAACTTAATCTTAAACTTACCCGGGTATGTCACAAACTGCTTTCTGGAATACCCCCCTGGACTAGTGGGTTCATGTGTATGTGAGTTCAAGGCAGTATGTTAAAAGCAGTTGAGTACACTTAGATGTTCACTTTAACCAAATACGCAATCATTTTTTGTATATCAAGTACAAACTTAGTGTGTGTAACTGAGCACTTAAGTACAGTATGGAAGTGCACCTTTTTTCCTGCCTAGGTAGACCTGGGTCCACATCAACCCAAGTAAACAAGCATGAAGCTTTTTGTTACCTTTGATCTTTAGTTTCTCAGAGACTCCTCCATGCAGCCTCACAATCATGCCATTAGTGTAGCAGGAGATCGTCGGCTCACTTTTTGCAGAGGTCAATGAGGAACAAGACATTTTCACAGGTAAACTCCCCCAAAGTAAGGGAAGAACAAAAGTGTCTCTCTGAAAACATAAGGAGAAGGTCAGAAGGGGTAATGTTCTATATTCTATTTACTTTAAAATATAAGTGCAAACCTCATGAATTACGTAACATCCGTCATACGGTATAACGAAAACAAAACCTCTCCAGGTTCTAAACAACCTATGGCCACATTCTGAAGGTAACTGTGACAATGGAAGTGGTGTATTGCTTCCTAGAAAAATACAACAAAAAATTCTTGGGAGGCAAATTACAAAGTTTGAACCGTAAAAAAAAGCAATGGAGAACCAAACCTCTGTCTATAAGAAAGTTGGACCCAAAAAGAGACTCTTGTCCATGAATTGTCAACTTCATTAAATCTCCAACACAATCCACCTTGGGTTTCATTCCAAGCAGTCCTTCCACTGTTGGGGCATACTGGGTGTTCACACCATAAACCTGTCCCCAAAGTGGTTGCAGCTTCAGCCAGCCTAACGTTATACAAAAAGAATAAACAAGTTCAACTTGGAATTGTTGCCAAGAACTCTTTCCAAGACTTTTGTGGAATGACTAACAATATGGCCCAACAACAACTACACGTATTTTAGTTAGTGTTTGAAAATTGCCAAAGCAATCCTTTACAAATGCATTCAGCAGATCGCAGGGACGTCATTACCTGAATCATCTGATTGGTATGCATTCTCATCTTGACTTCGAGAACTGAGCTCCGAAGAAACACTGGCACCACCACGTGATTTTGAAGCTTGGTCTTCCCAAATGAGAAGGCGCCCAACCTGTGCTCCAGATTTCGGCTTCTCGTCCCATCGATCAAATAACTCCATAGTCCGTGCATTCTTGTTAAACCAGCCCGCTGAATCAAGACCGTTTCCCTCATTAAGTACCACAAAACCACGAACTTTAATAAAGCTAAGCCAAGTGAAAAGAAAACACGTCAGGATTGTTTTTTCTTTTAACGCCATTCGACAAAACCGTATTGCATACGCACCACACCACTGCAGTGTGTCGCAAAAACTCGACTCGTTTCAAGCAGCTGAAATATATAAGATGCTACGTCTACAATTAACGCGCGTCTAGACAATCACAAGCACCTGGGGATGTGTGCATGGGCATACGGGCATATCAAAAACTTAATACATTCGTGAACACTTATATATGTGCTCATGTCGACAAAAGTATTGGGAGACCCCATACTGAACAGGTTTGAGTAGTTGGAAATCTCAATGTTTAAGCATGTAATGAGTTTTCAGCTGAAGGTCTGCATTTAAAGTAGGGATATGGTCAAGATCTTTCAATCTGATTGAATCAAACATTTCAGTCAATGTGGAAGAATTAACTATCATTTTATGATTTAACGTTACCCCCCGGTTTCACAGACGAGGCTTCAGCCTAATCCTAGACTAAAATGTAAATCTGAGCTGTTTTAAATGAAAGGAACTCGCACTGACTGATCTTTTTGTTTTAAGATGCATACAAGTAATGTTTTTCTTTCCAAGGCATGTTTATAAAAAGTACTTAAATGTCCTAATTGAACTATGGCCTAATTTTGGTTTAAGCTAAGCCCTGTCTGTGAAACAGTGCCTAAGATTTGTACCAGTGGAAATTAGTACCATTAGAAAGTAGTCAAACCTGTTCATTGTCCAGATGACACGTATGTGTAAGAGAGCGTGAATGAAATTAGTGCCTTTTCCACTTGGAAAAATGTACACATAAATGTAAATAAAAATCATAATCATCATTTGTCATTTTATGTGTCTTTATCGGATGGATTTTCACAGGCAATACCCACCAAACTAAAGGAAAAACAAATGTGTCTCTTTGAAAATATAAGGGAGGGTTTAATATGTGCTATATTCTGTTTAATTTAAAATATAAACATGCATTACGTAACATCCATCATCAAAGACTCTACAAGTTCTAAAAAACCTATGGCCATTTTCTAAAGGTACCTGCGACAATGGAAGTGGTGGGTTGCTTCCTAGAAAAAAAAAAAACTGTCAGTCACAGGACTGACCAGAGTAACAGGGATGACAGGACACATTCTTCAGCACACTGCACATATTTACATCAGAGATGGGGAACATTGATCTTGTAGGGCCTGTCTCGTGCAGTTTCATCCAACCCTGAACAAAACCCCCTAACTAGATCCTGAAGACCTTGTTAAGCTGATTCAGGTGTGTTTGATAATTGTGCACGGACACCGGCCCTCCAGGATCAACATTCCCCATGCCTGCTTTACATGATGCTGTAAAGTTTTACAATTATAATTGTACATTCACTTGAACATGACCGGGACGAGTCTGCAGTCACCTTACTGCTCTTTTGTAATTGAATTTAAATGAATGCATTATTGACGATTTATTGACAGTTTTATTGAGATTGATCATCCTATACTATACATTAACAACACTAAGCCTTGGTTTCACAGACAAGGCTTAAGCCTAGTCCTAGACTAAAATGTAAGTCTGAGCTGTTTCAAATGAAAGAAATATTGACTAATATTAAAACATGTCAGAGCCTTTGTTTTGTCTCAAGGTAATGCTTTTTCCTGATCATTTTTATAAAAATGACTTAAATGTCCTAATTAAACAATGGCCTAATCCTGGTTTAGTCTAAGCCTTGTCTGTGAAACCAGGCCGTAGTAACAATACTAACTAAAACAGATGTCACTTTCATGCCACACTGTATGATACAGCCATTAGCTCAATTTGAACTTTACAGACAATCTTTAAAAACAGGGCGACACCCGATCTATGTCATCCCTGCGACCCACTCAAAACCTCTTACTCTGCAAAAGTAACAGGTTTGACAATTTCAAACTAGTTTGTTAATTGCTAAGTGCACGTACAGTTTTCAAGCCTCATAAATCATCAAAATATTATATTACAGAAGAGTAAGGAAGGTTTAAGTGTTGGAATGTTTTTGTGATGAGGGTAACAGGGCTGACATGAAATCAGGACATCAAGTTATTCACATTCATTTATAAATGTATTTTTTTGCCAAAAACATTAACAATGAGACCGTATTTAGAACAACGTGCATGTGATCATTACATGTTGCCTTTATTTTTGTCCTGCTGCAAAAATCATAGTGAGGGCAAAAAACTGCATAAATGCCAATTATATCAAATATTTTAATGTAATACTGATAAAAAATACACAGCATAACTGTTGTTAAAATTGCAGATTTATTTTAATAGTTTGATTATGTCTTAGGGATGATATACTCATACCTGATGCCAGGCCATTATAAATGGAAGCCTCTTATTAGAAAAGTTCTATTTACAGCAAATAAAAAAACAAGTTTTCTGAGATTGTTTGACACTGAATGTTTTTGATTACAGCGACCCCTTCAGGACTACCCATGTCAAATACAAATTAATGACGTTTAATAAGAGTTTAAGCAAAGATATTCTTTTAATATCAGTAGGGAAGACCACATACTAAACACAAATTTTCAGATACCTACCATGCCCTACACTGTCTGTTGAGTTAATTTTCTACAAACTGATACAAAGACGCTTGAAGACAAACAAGTGAACAAAATCATTTTCTGGTTGGAATAGGTTTATTTGATCTGTCTGTAAACAAGGTGGTTAAATCATGGCATCCGTTTTTTTTCCTTCCTTCCACGCAAATTGAGTTGAATATCAGCTGGTCAGGTGTAAGAGGGAGAGAACTGGACATAATTTGATGCTTTTCCTTAAATCTGTACATTTTCCAAACGCCCTGGAGGTTGATTTTATGCCAAATATCCCAAAGGTGCCACTGAAGAATTGACTCCTCACAAGGCAGCAGTTAAAATCCATCTCACAGTAGCAACAGATCAGATCTACATTATGGCACAGGATACACAGCTTTATTTAACAAGTTTCCACAATACAACTGACTTCGACTAGTGGTCTTTTTCCAACTAATACCACCATATCCCAGAAAAAGTTAGTGTACACAGTTTACTTCAGTATCTTTTTTTTTTTTTGTCTATTTAATGAAGCATTTGTACCGTGCTATGACAGTTTGATACATCGCAATTAAGTAGTTTACAAGGCAATGACTTCCAAATGTTTTCATTCTTGAAAATAACAGATTAAAAGTCAAAAATGTTTAAGAATTTTGAGGTGACATGTTAACAATAAGACTGCCATTTCATCTATTCAAGACATTCATGAGATGAACTCTCAGGTAGTTATATTTGATCACCCCCCTCCTTTTTTAATTTCAAACTGTTAAGCCAGTAATAGTGTTTAATAGAAATGAGCTTGATGTTACATTGTGCATTTGAAAATGTTGAGAATTTAGTGTTATAAAGTCAGCGACAGATGAAGCTAGCAGTCATCCTTCACAACAATAGTTTGGAGCAATTCTGTTAATCCCATCAGATGCAACAAAAACTTGGTCCTATTAGAGAACCCAAAGTGAAATGGACAGAACCAGAGGAACATTGGGATGGCAGCACTTTTTGTCTTTAAAAAAAAAAAAAAGAGAGAAAGAAAAGAAAAAGGACAAACAAAAAGAAAAAACATTGTACAGGAGCTGGCAAACAACAATTATAAGTGCCTGAGCTATTGTAGCGATGGAATGTCCATACAGAGTCCGGGATGCGAAGGCTCTTGGGGAACAACTTAACCCAAACCTTGTAAATGCTGATCTGCCACCACACTCAAAATATTCCAACATTAGACCAATGACTTACAAGACCACATCCAAATACAACAGCAAAAGCATTTGATATAAGGTTCTCAAACTAAAGAAGGTACAGGGCATATAATAGTAGCTGGGGCAAAGGTGGTGCAGTTCACGAGGGCAGGGGCAGAGGTGCTTGCTAAATTAATTCAGGATCAAACCCGAGCCAAGAAAATAAAAACAATAATAATAATAATAAAGAAAAAAAGTATTACGTGACTGGTTAACTTCATTCTCAAAGCTGAGACAAGGTGGTGTAGTTAGTGGAAAACGATGATATTGACCTAAAAGATATGCATGCACTTTTTTCATCCTGGACATGCTGTATACAAGGAAGACCATGAGAGCTCAGCAAGGGCTCAAAGCACTTGAGAGGCCATCAATCTAGCTTAAGTTGGTTCTTTAGCAGTGCCTAAGAAAAAAAAAATTGGACCATGTAGTGACTTCATATACTTGTGAATTTACACAGATTGTGGGTCGTCCAATTTTTTTTTTTGAAATTCTTCATTTTACATCTATGGTTATGTACAATAGTGTTTGAACCTTTAGAATCCCAACATGCTTGATTTACTGTGGCACAAAAAAAGATAAAGGACGTGGAGCATTAAACAAACGGAAACCTTCATAAAAAAATTATAATTGGACAGATGTAGAGAGAGACAACGATGCATCTACTAACTGTTTCTGGTAGTGTTGTCAAGTTGACAAAAGGGGGGCGAGGAAGAGGGTAGGGGTGGGTGGATGTTTGGGTAGTGTGGTGTATTAAAGTGAGCTGCTGTGTGGATGGATGGGAAGGGGCTGCTTTAGTATCCAACTTTCCTCAAATACTCAGCCATGCCATATGCTTTCTTGTTGAGCAATCCTCCGTGGGTACCTTCCTTTCCCATGACTATAACCAACACTGGAGTACATAAGGAAAGAAAAAAGACGACAAATGAACAAAACTGAAAAGAAAAAAAAAAAAAACAAAAGAGAGAAAAAAAAAAAAAAAAAAGTCTTTCCCCCCGATGACACGGGGACATTATAGGATATTATCACCATTCTTCCCTTGATTGCTATTAAATTTTTTCAAGACATTAACTGCTTGAAGGAGAAAGCTTAACAGCAAACTTCTTTCTTCTTTCTGTCCCTCAAGTGAAACTAAACAAGCTTAATTACATTAGAACCCTGAATCCCTCAAGTATTTTGCCATTGAGTATGCCTTCTTATTCAATCCGCCTCCATGGACCCCTTCTTTGCCCATTACAAGAACCAAGACTGAAAGAGAAGAAATAGAAAAGGGGAAAGTTGAGAAGTGTGGTGGTTAGGAGGGAAAAAGGGAACAATCATGAAACAGAGGAGAAAGAGAATCACAATTGCAATCAGAATTGTTTGCATGCACATGCGTTTCACCATTAAAAAGCAACTGAGTAGAGGAAAGTGATTTAGAGTATTTGACAAGGAGGTCTGAAGCTAGCTGCTGGAGTTTTACATTTTAGTGTACAGGAAAGAGGAAATAGGAAGGGGAATTTGGTGCTGCCACATTCCAAAGGACCTTTGACCCCGCCCCACACACCCTAAATCCCTTTCAAACAGAGCTACCTTGCTACGATATCTCTGAGAGGCTTTTGGTAGACTGCACTGACACCATTTCATCTATTGGGCGTGTGCTGAAACACACTGGGTTTAATCAAACTTTGGTTACGCGTGTCAGGTCTTTAAATCTTACTGTTGAGAATGATAAATTATCAGTCTGTTTGACTTGAGCACTGATGCTTTATCCAACTTAGATAATAGGGTGTGATGGGTTGTTTACCACAAAAGCGAAAGACTGACAGCCCAGACCCCAATTTATTAAACAGTGATAAGGTGCAGGGAAATATAGAAACCGCGGTTTAAGAAAACGATTAGATCAAGAAAAGCTTGTACATGCATAGCGCTGAAATCCAGCTCTTGGGGGTTTTCAGAAAGTAGGAGTGGGGGACAGAAGATTGCACTGGTTTAACTCTATACCTTCCATGGCTGATTATCCTTTTACTCAAAAAGAGGACCACAAAGGCAGACTGTATGAGTGGGCACATCTTAGCATTAAGGGTTATTTTACTATAAAAGGTAACTATAAAAAACAACAACAACAACACATCACCACTGGTAAAAATTAAAATTTGGGGTCTCCCCAGGCTAATCTATGCTAGAGCAGACTCAGATCATTAATTAAATGAATCTATACATGAGTAACATGCTTGTTGGGAGTGATCTGTGCTAAATTAAACATTTCACACAAGTAAGTTTACCTTTGCCAGCTCTGCCTATGGAAACATTGTATGTCGGCTCTCCGTTATGACTCTTTGTCCTGATGTCCATTGTCCAGTCTCCTTCCACCTGAAGGCTGTCTCTGATCACAGAGCACTTCTTTTTCCCTAGAGTCAGCCCACTGGTGAAGAAGCCCTCTCGGTCTTTGCCGACAATGACATCAATTTCATCAGGCTGAAAAATGAAGCATAAAAAAGACTTTAACACTCGCATCTTTAAGTTAGATTTAGTGTCATGCAGGTTACACGAGCTGTGTATAATTAGACTTTTGTTGAAAAACTGAAAGGATTATTTGCATGCATTAGCATTGCATGAGTGCAACCCACTCTGGGAGAATTTAAAATAATTGCAATTAAACCACTTTGTATTTTTTTTCTTTTCTTATATCAAAAATAGCTGGAAATGGTCTAATACTAACAGTGAGGATGCGGGAAAGAGTGCATTCATAGGCGACAGGACGCCATCTTTGTGTTCCTGTAGGGAAAAACTTGAAGCACAGGCGCCACTGTCTGAACTTCCTCCTCTCATGGCCTAAGACTGCAGCTTATCTCAAGACTGATCAGAGCGAGTCCGATCTCTGAAACAATCCCGGACTTACTAATAACCTAGCGAGGGGATCTGTGCGGCTCAAGCACTAACACAATATAAAAACACAATGCACAACCCGTAGATATGGCAGAAATCGATATTGCTGAATAATGCAAAAGGAAATGTGTGATTTAATCAGAGCCAGACCCGTTTACATCCAAAGAAAGTCGTCGAAATCTAAAGAAAACTTTAGCCATGTGGGTTCGGCTATACAGCGGTTGCACTTTAGCTAGGGTCATTTGATAAGCATAATGTGCTTCATTGTGATATGAGTAATGAAGTCTAGAGGCCGTGGCCACAGCCCTGTGCTTTCAACTGGGCCTCGATCCATTCAGCAGAAACACATTCATTCACTCCGTTCCTTCGCTTTTCTGGGACAAATATGAGGCTCGGTTGTACCGTCGCAGCTCTGCTAATGATAAACACGCTAACGACTGTTTATTTTTATGCTAGAAATACGCTTGAAATGGTTAGCTCGCGCTATGCACGAGACCGGCTCCCCGTGCACGCGTGCTAAAGCGGACTAGCTTGCTAACACCCGAATCTGTCCGCTCGCCCCAGCACACAAATTACACCTTGAATTCAATGAAAATGAAGCCTTAATCACACAACGGGTTTCAATCTAGCGGAATCTTACCGTTATACCGCTAAAAGTACCACCCTCTGACGATGCCCAAACGTATTTGGCGTCCGTATAGCCAACAATGGCGGCATCCTGGCAGCTGCCATCGGCCATCAGGTTATCCACGTAGCTTTGCCAAGACATTTTTCTGTGATTTGAAAGGATATACAGGACGAACTACACCCACTGGAGTGGATTTAACGCTACAAGTGCTAAAGGTCTAGCGAGGGTTGTGCGGATGGAGGTTTTTTTTGGCGTCTCCTGTGCTGTCTGGCTCGCGTGAAATCTCAGCTCTGGAAGGAAAGAAAGCCGACTGACTGAGACAGCGCCTGGGTGTAGTCCCGTGCTATATCCCTCCGCGCAGACGACTCACCGCCGCCACTGCGTCGCTGGAAAGAAATAGTGCCTCTGATGTCAAAGCGCCAGCTCGATCTCATTATCAGGATGTAATTACTTTAACAACATTTCTTTTTTAACGTAAAATGTGGAAATTGTTAAACCTCTTTATAGCTCATGAATTTGTATCATTTTGTTGTTTTTTTCCCCAAATATATATTGTTATTTCAGAAAAGTCTCAATTAAAGGGATAATTAATAAAAATAAATAAAATAATAATTATTATAATATTTACTCGCCCTTATGTTTTCCAAGCCTCAATGACAAACACAAATGACGATATTTATTAGTCCAGGGTTACACATAAAAATAAAAACTAATGAAAAATAAGAATTAACATTTTTAAGGTATACTATATGAATTACTGATGTCTATTATTATTGGACCCCATCCCCCCCAAAAAATACTGAGACATTCCTCAAAATATCTTCATTTACGTTCGACTGAAGAAATAAATCAAAAAGTTTATGACAGCATGTCATATTTGTTTTAGTACCCCAAATATTATCTGAGGAATGCTTAAAATGGTACACACAGAAACCATAGTATAACCCATGAGTAACACTCATGTATAACACACATGAGTAATAGAAAATATGAATATCAGTTTGTTTCATATATTTGTTTTGTTAATAAAGTTATTTTTAAGTCATGTAAAATAAAGTTCCTCCAACTCCAGCTCATTATATCATAGGAATTATAATCTGAAAAGTTAAAAAGGAAACTTTTAAAACATACTGAACAATACATAAAACGTGGACTAACCAAGTTAGTTTATGTGTGTATTAGTCACAACTGTGTCAGATGTCAGCCTATAATCACTGCCATATTTTTGTTAGTCCGAAGAGAAAGTAGTTAAGCAACCCTGCCCATCAGGCCAGCTATATTTCCTTTTTTTTTTATTTTTTTTTTATTTTTTTTTTGTTTTACATCATTTTTGTGAATAAGTAGATGCTACATGTCAAATGAATCAAGAGAATCTGCTGTTTCAGATGAAAGTTTTGTCATTTAACATCTAACAAATGAAAACCTTAAAGTCAAATTTTTCTACCACAATTTTTTTTGCCATTTCAAACAGACCTACATTTGCCATTCCTACATCCACCTCATCAGGGTGGTGATTCACAACTCACATCCATTGTCATTAATGTCAGGACGGATCATGTGGCAAACGATGACACAAGAAAACATGACATATTAATATTTGCAAGCCAATCATTTGGTAGGCACACCCATTGCTTACAGTTTTATTATCTCAACTGACTTTTTCGAGAAAGCCAAAGAACATTATTGTAATCACCTGACCGTGTCACTCCTCTAAATTCAACAGACAACTTAAGATAAAAAGTGGTAAAACAAAAAAGTGTGTTGGATTATTTGGATTAGCTGCTTTTAGGCACAAGATTAAAAAGGTAGTTGAGGAACAAGGATATAGGCCTAATGCACAAAAATGACTGATTTTACTAAACTTTTTGTGAAAAATACGTTTTCTAAAATGTGATTGAAGCGGAGCTACGAACTGGATATGCAATAAATCTTTGAAACATCCACAAGATGGGAGGCTCCTCACTGTTGAACTAAACCACTTCCTGCTTGTCCTCAAAGTAGGTTAATGGTCGTGAATTTACTGCGCGTCTATATTACACGTGGCATTATTATTTTTTAGTATTCCTTGGACCAAAAAATTTTTTTTAAATAAAATTAATAAATACAGATGATTCCAGAATTTTCAAGTGATAAAGTGAAATCAGAAGAGTCAATGTGTGCAGAATGCAATTACTCCCCCTACTGGTCATAGGTGATATTCTGCACAATGCCGCTGCACTATTATAACCAAAAATATAGAATAAAAAAATATATAAGTAATAATAATAATAATAATAATATATTTAATATATTATGTATGATAATAATAATGGACCATGGCACCTTGAGAGAAAAAACCTCAGATGAATATATAGTATACATGTGTTTCAATGAAGAACTTAAACTGCAACTGCAGTGACAAAGTTTTTAATTTCAATAACTATAGAGATAGTTTCATTTTTAATTAATAAAGTAAAAAAAATGCACGGTGGTTTTGTATGTTGATTTTTACAGTTCTCCCTTATATTTGATTTTTTTCATTTATTTATTGTGAATTGTGTCCAAAACATCATTATAGTCCATTTCAAACCAATACATGAACATATTTAGTATTCAGGCTAAAAAAAGGTTTAATAAATAAATAATAACAAAAAAAAGCTAAAAGCTGTTTTTCATAAATATTTTATAAATGTTGCATGTAATAGGAGTTTTACTGATTGTTTCCTATTGTGATTTAACTTATAGTGATGTTTATTATTTTTACGTAGACAATACTTGTGTAAACCTTTGAAAGCTTTTATATTGACAAGACTAAAACAGACTTTTACAGTAGGCTACAAATGATTAAAAATGCGACAAGTAGCCTTCAGTCATTTTGCTTATGCTCACACATTTTGCGTGGCGATAAACGAACACGTTTTATAATAAAATATAACATTACGCCCGTACTATACGCGTTTTATTACGCACATATTAAAAACGAAAGGGTAAAGGAACTTACGCCGCGGCACTAGTTTGAACGTAGGATCCGTATTCACCAACCATTTTACGCGCCATGCCTGTTGCGCTCGTTTCCCAGCATGCATCGCGAATTTACATAGCCATCTTGTCGGGAGGTGAAATTTTTAGATTTTCTGTTTCCGAAGTCTGCTAGTCATAGTTAGCTATAAACTTTCATTTCAACCCGTTTTCGTGTTTGGTTTGTTAGTACGCCGGTGTCTAGTCGCCGAGTGTCGTGACGTATTAGGCGGCGTTTAAACGCGCTCGTTCACGATGTGTTTGATACTTATATGTAGGTAGAGAAGTGAGAGGCAGCAGGGGGAGTGAACGCAGCCGAATCTACGACAGCGGCCTTATACACACCGCCCTTACCGAGCTCTGATCACCAGCATATGAGGAGAAATTAATAACCGACACGTCATCTCGCGCACACCGCTCGCGGAGGTTGTTTTCGTCCGCCGCGCGCGCCTCGAAAATGCAACAGGAGAGAAGAGGAAGACGGATGACGCATGATCGTCGCGGAAAACTGTGAAATTCGGGGCGACTGTTTGCTGTTTCGTCAAGTCAGTGGCGTCTTTAAGGTGTCTCGAAAAGCTGTTAAGCATGTCTAAGATGCCGGCCAAGAAGAAGAGTTGCTTTCAGATCACGAGTGTGACTCAGGCTCAAGTCGCGGCCAACAGCGCGACCGATGACACCGAGAGCCTGGATGACCCGGATGAGTCCCGGACAGAGGACGTGTCTTCCGAGATATTTGACATGTCCAGGACTGAGGTATGTGACAGGAGCTCCTCAGAGGAGACTTTAAATAATGTGGGGGACTCGGAGGGCCACACTCCCCAGAACGGCGGGCTTGGACTGCGCAGCTTGGGTCAACAGGGCACCCAGGCCTCGGGGGCGCAAGTCAGTAGTTCATCAAGCGCGACGACCATAACCGGCTGTAGTTCTCGCTTTAGGGTCATTAAGCTTGATCACGGCACCGGAGAGCCCTTCAGGAGGGGCCGGTGGACCTGTATGGAGTATTATGAGAAAGACCCTGAGGGCTCTGGGTTGAGCAGGACTGTGGATAGTATAAGGCACACCAATGCAATCGAATCCGGAGTGGATAGAGACAGCGGGCTCGGGGCCACCGTCAACTCCTTAATGTCTCCTGATGTAAATTCAGACGGCACGCCTCACAATCTAGAACCGCACAGCTTCAATGTGGCCCTGGGGTCTGGGTCACCTGAGTCTTTTAGTAATAAGCCAGTGCCTCCGTCTGCTCAGCACGGTATCCATCCACCCGCTCACGAAGGAGGACACCTGGGTGCCCATCTTCAGAAATCTCCCAGCATCCCTCCTTCTCCTCAAGCGCAGCCGCTGCTTTATCAATCCCAGCCTATTACGCATCAACTTCAAAGCCAGCCGCTTTTGATATCAACGAGTCAACCTGATTACACCCAACGCATCTTGCCCATTACAGTCACCCAGACTCTCCCCGGGGTGAACCTTTCCGTCGGACACGTCGTCAAACAGGGGTCGTCCCCTCTTCCGACCCCGGCCACAGGAGGGGTGCAGGTTCTGGGTACAGTAGAAATGTCTGCACTCCCTGGAGGTGTTCCCTTGGGTAGCACATCGGTGTCGTCTGTCCCAAATCTGGCGCAGCAGTCTGCATTAGGGCTGTTAAGCAGCATCGCCTCGTTGCCCTCAATTCAGCAGCAACCGGTGGCACAATACCAGGCCTCAGGACTAATGCATGGTTTATCAACAACTCAGCAAAGCACTCAGAACTTGCCTGTAGGAGCCTTGACGCTCGCAGTAGCATCTGCTACGGTACCCAATACCTCCCCTCAAAGCCAGGTGTCCCAGGTTCCCCGCAATGGGACGGCAGCGGGAATGGGCGCCAGCATCTTCAGCCAGACGGATGAGAGTCGAAGGATGTCTGATGCTTCTGCGCTGGTTTACAGTAAAGACATCGTGAAGCCCTTTATCACAGAAGGCCTGCAGTTGCCCGGTCCGGCTGTCAACAGTCTTTTCGGTATACCCATTCCTATTGATGGGGAGGATGACAGGTGAGGTGCCACTGATGATCTGAACGGTTGAAGGGGTCTGACTGCTTTGAAATTATTATATAGTGGATTATTTTAGGTATACCCAATATTTCATTTACTAGAATTTGGTCTGCTCACTTTAAAAAACTATTTATTGATTCATTCATTAATTAAACTTTAAGCAGAGATGATTGAATTGAAGAGGTGTGGTAAGCCTGCTCTTGTTTTCAGATAGTGTTTTTTTTTTTCTTTCTTAAGCACACATGCTCAGGTATAATATTGATATTAATTGGAATATTTAATGGGATGTAGTGAAATGTAGTGTGCGTTCTGAATGAGACTCAACATTGGTAATTTTCCATGCAGTTGCATTAACGTGCAGATCTCTGTGCATGCCTGCAGTGGTTGTTTCATGAGGAATGCAGTGACATGTGATGGATGTTTGGTGGTTCTCATTAGTTTCGTGACATTTCTTGCTGTTTCACCACCACTGCTTTTTGTACGTTTTTCTTTTTAAAATCACAATTATTATATAACTAAAGTCATTAAAACAACTAAAGTATATGTTAAACTAAGCTCATATAATCTGGTTTTCCAGATAAAATACACACATTTCAATCTAAAACAAATTCAATGACCTTTTTGACTGGATCTTGTGATGCTCTTATCAAGTTTTTACATTTCCATCCAAATGTAATAGTTTATTTGTTGGTAAAGGAGTCCATTATTTAGTTTACTGTTCAAAAGTTTGGGGTATGTAAAATGTTCTTGAAAAAAGGCTGCATTTATTTGATCAAAATACAGGAAACCTTAAAATATTGTGAAATGTTATTACAATTTAACATTTCTAGTTGAATATATTTTAAAATGATGCTTCAGAAGTCATTCTAAAATGCTTTTTAATCAATGGTGAAAATAGTTATGCTATCAATTATCAACATTTTAACATTATAAATGTCTTTGTCCCTTTTTTGGTCAATTTAATGCATGCTTGATGGAAAAATATTACTTTATGAAATATGCATATAGAAATATTACTGACCCCACACTTTTGAAATATGTAAAAGGCTAGTGGTTATAGTGACGTAAGGTTGTATTTTGGAAAGATATGGTTAATAAGTGCCCTAAAAGCAATCATTGAAATAAAAAATGCTGCTCCGGATGTCAGAAGCATGCCAGAAATGGCAGTGACTATAAAATGCTTTCTCGACTGAAAAGCGACAGTGCATATCTGGTGACACAGTTTCAGTTGAGAAGTGTTGCTGTTCGGCTTCCTCTTAGATGCTCAGCTTTCGGTTCCAGCGTTGCAAGTTGTACACAATATATCAACTTGTTGGCATACTCAAGAGGAAATGGTGAACTGTTGAGTGCTTTAGATGACTCTGTGGCTTTAACTTGGTGCTAGTCAGAAGTAGTCTGAGCAGGCAGTGGTCGTAAAAAAGCAAGGGCTGGATCTCAGCCGCCCGGCCCGGGGTAAAGACGCTTGTCACTGGTGACACCTTTTGTAGCTGATATGCGTTGGGGGCCTGTGATAGTGAAGGCCTGTCACGTAGCGAACAGTAGACCTTCCCCTATCTTTCACTTCTAGAGATAAGGTTGCTTCACTATGTGGTTAAAACATATTTTTTTACATTTATACATTTTTTTATTGCTCGTTAAAAAGACCCAGAGAGCCCTCACACCCCGTTTATGACTCCAAAGCCATGTTTTTCAGATTCTATATTTGCATAGTGACATGAGCGTGGTCATCTGACAGGAGATAACATGTTAAGTGATTTCCTCAGGACAGCATTCCTCTTTAGGAATCACTGAAATATGCCATGCATCTGCCTTGGTTCCCCCACAAGCTTCATGAAAGTATTTAAAAAATTTTCACCTAGTCACTGTTGTTTATTTTGTTGCACGGTGCAGATTGATTTGTTTGTATATGTGGTTTGATACATCCACCAATGTTTTGGTATGCACCTGAAATTTTGAATTAGTTCAAACGTACACTAATGTCTGTGATTTATAATAAAAAAAAATAATAGTTTAAATAATGTGAAAACTTGTGTAAAAAAAACTAAATATGTAGATCAAAATAAAACATTTGGGGTCAATAATAATTAATAATAATAAAAACTTTTATTAAACAAAAATGTGTTAAATTGACCAAAACAATTTATTTTTAAATAATTAATTTAATAAATAATTAATTTATTAAAAGGGAATATTTCCACAAAAATATGAACAGTAATAAAAGTAAGAAATGCTTCTTTAGCACTAAATATTAGAATGATTTCTAAAGGATCATGTGACGCTAGACTGGAGTAATGATGCTAAAAATTCAGCTTTGGATCACATGAATTAATTTTTTAAATGTATTAACTTTAACTTAAATTTGAATAATATTTAGCTATTTTTAATTAGATAAATGTACTTGTGGTGAACACAAAAGACTTTACTCGTACTAATTAATTTTTTTATATATTTTTCCATTGTGACATGACAGCTTCATGACAGTTAAATGCCTCCTATTCCAGTTATTTGGGAATTCATGTATGCATTGCCCTTAAGCACTTTTTATAGGCATTGCTGTGATTTGGTAATGAGATTGAAAGGCAGTAAAATGTGCTTAATATCTATTAAAATGTCACAATGAAAGCATCTTAATGTTTTTGTTTATTTTTTGCTTCATTTTGATTTGGTGTGAAATATAACATAGACCTGTTGCGTGAAATCTACCCAATTAGCATGGATTGCATCACAGTCATTCACAACACAGACCGGGCCCAAGTCCTGCAGAGTAACAGTTAATAATTACTTCGACCAGTTTCTTGACATTGTAAGTCTTAGGATTATGAGTCTAACATCTGAAAGCGTTTTAGGTGAATTAGCTCATTGTGCAACATGAGATCAGATTTTGCCCCATCTGCTGGTTAGAATGCTTAACCGCTTCTGTTTTTGCCTCTTTTTAGAGATACGATGGTGTATGTTGGCATATAACATCCCCTGACAGATCTCCAGTTATGTAAGCCTGACCAATAGAAGACAAAGATTTGCTTTAAAAGGTTAAAGCCTTAAGCTGACATCATCTTCAGTTTAGCTTTGTTTCTTGATTTTAAAACAATTGTTTTACTAGTCTTATAATAAGTGTCTTAGAGGGAAGTGTCATGCATTTGATTCATGCGTCTCAATCTCTTATAATAGCAGCGCAGGTCAGAATGCACCTTCTCACCCAATCTGTCCATCTCTTTCTCTCTCTAATGCCTCTCATACCTGACAGCGTCTTTGTATTTGGCAAGCATTCCCTCTTTCTTTTAAAACGCGCTTCTCTCAACAGCTCTGTCCGGGGGTAATGCTGCTGACGGTAAAGCAGTACACGACTCTTCAGAACACACTTTTCTGGTTCTTCCTGTGGGGGACTTCTCTCTTGTGGAGTCCTGTGTTGTCATGATCCTTCCGATCTCACTTTTGTCTTGAGAATGAAAGCTGCTGCTTTGGTGTTGTGTAAGCGCCAGTCGCACCACATTTTTAGTTTATTTCACAGTATAAGTGACTGATTTGGAACGCTCTTTGTTGGCAGGAAGCTCGTGTAGCCTATTTTACAGATAGCACTCCTAATGTGAAGTGCACAAGTTGATTCCAATAGAGTTTGTCGCTATGCTGACGTCACAATATTTTTTGCATAAAAATACGCATTTGGAGTAAATTTCACACTTTTTGGTGGTATGAATCAATAGCACTAGGCAAGTCAGTTTCGGTTGAATTTGAGGTTTTCACAAAAATGAGGCCTTTAAGGCCTTGCTACCCCAGTGCTTTAAATAGTAACAAAACATCTGTGTCTATTTTTGTTTTCTGAGAGGTGCACCTATTCTCTGCTTGCTTCTTGATGACCTCTCAGCTCTCGATTGAACTACTTTTGTATTATTTATTGTTATTTTGTAATGAATGCACTAAAGTCATTTATATATTTGATTAGTCTGTTTGTTTTTGTTGCTTCTATTTATTTATTCTTTTCTTATATTTGCTTTACTGTTTTTTGCGTCTTTATTTTATAAATTAAAACAGAAATAGCTATATTGTGGTTATTAATAAAGTAGGCCTTCTTAAGAAAAGCAGTGGAGGAGAAGATGCAATGTTGCTGGGTGATTTTGCTTTGAAACCTTCAGAAAAATGTCATTTTTAGGTTTATTCCCACAAGTCATAGTTTTGTTAAATTGGCTCATTTTGCCAGCACGTCTCACACACATTTAGTGAGGTGATTTTTGTTGGGGAGTTCCTGAAAATCCTGAGTTTCACTGAAAGTTTGTGTTTTGTTTAGGGTTTTAATGATTTTTAAATGAAATGAGTGACTTAATGGCCCGGTTTTACAAGCTTAAGTCAGGACTAGGCATTAGTTAAATTAAGATATTTAAACAATTTTTACAAAAATGCCTTGTAAGAAAATATGCAGGTGTGCATCTTAACACAGAACAGTGACACTGACATGTTTTAAGATATTTTCATCTGAGACGGCTCAAACATGCAAATTAGTCTGGGAGCAGCTTGAACCTTGTCTGTTAAACCGGGGGATAGTGTCATGACTAAAGTTTGAGTCTTAATACTTTTTTTGTTTTTTACATCTCAAACCTCTTTCAGTAACCATTTCACAAATGTTGCAATTTTTTGGCCAATTCAGTGGCTTTAAAGTAATTTGAATGTGTTTTTATAAAATGCGAATATTAAACAAAAAATATGTCATAAAATGATACTTTTATTTCGCTGTGAAATTAAAGTAACATTATTTACACCTTAATTTCTTCATTTTTCCAAAGTAAATCATATAGTTTTGGTGGGATGTGATTTTCAGGGTGAACACTGTGCGTTCATTTCGAGGCGTACAGCCCATGATATCAGTGTCTCACAAGGCCTCGATTCACAGTAAATGAAGCAAGCTGTTCTCAGACACTGAAACACTGTGTCATGAAGTGCATGCGTGCTCTGAAACCAGTAAAGCATATATTCATTTCATTAAATCGCCGCCTGTACAGTTTAAGTCATGTTACATATTTGGATACATATAAGATTTGTTTCAGATTGAGCTTTTTAATGGTATACGAGTGGAATATATAATATATGCACTGTTTGCATAACTTTGCATATGCATGTAAAAACAGTATGTATATATTTGTGCTTCAGATTGCAATATAATTACCAATTTTTTGTCTTTTTGTTGTAATCAAATGACTTGTTTTGGTTGTTTGTATATTAATTCCCACCTTATCTTTATTCTACTTCAAACAATGCATGACAAATCCATTTGCTTCAGAGTTATAAATACCACCTCAGTGATGTTACGCTAACCTGGTTGCCTTATTTTGATGGTATGTTTTTCGTGGCTCGTGGTTTTGCGGTCCGTTCCAGCGAGCTCGTGTGTAACATTATCCATACATTTGGAATCTGCAGAAAACGCATATTTGTCTCAACACGTAGCTGTAGTAGCTGTCGAGTGCTTTCTACAGCAATGACTGTGATGTTTATTGGATCCAGATATAATCTGCGGTCCCCGTGAGGGACATGCGTGGTGAGAAGCTTGGGTGGTTGTGGGGTCTCGGCCCCCGCCGGAGAGCAGCCAGTGTTCCACAGATTCTAGGAAAAGCTGTTTGCTCAGAGTCCAGATATTCACACATGCGGTAAATCTACTCCTGTCCCCTACCATTCCTATATAGAGAGGAGAGGAGGGTCTCCTCCTGCCTCCCGTCCCGATATAGTACATTCTGTCCTTTTCCTTTAAGGAAAGGTCCTGGAGGTAATGGTAACCTTCATTGGTCACCTACTTCATTGAGGTCACAAAAACTTGTGACTTTTCAGCTTTTTGCAAATGAGCGATCGTGGAGATGCATGCTTACCTATGACTGGGCAATATAGATAAAAAATGATCAGCCTTTTAATTTGAAGCATATGTTTGTTTATTCTAAAATAGATTTAGATAAATAGATTTTTTTTTTCTTCTTCAAAACTTAAGTCAAGGATGCAATCAATTTATCAAAGTGTCGGTGAAGACATCATGATAGAAAATAGAAATTTTTTCCTTTTTATTTTGTTTGACTCATTATATGTGACCCTGGACCACAAATCTGTCGAAAATATGACAGATAGATTTGTGGCAGTAGCCAAAAATACTTTGAATGGGTCAAAATGATTGTTTTTTTTTTCTTTTATGATAAAAATCATGAGGATGTTTTTTATAAATGTCCTTCCATAAATATATAAAAAAATATTTTTTTTTGCACCATCAGATTACAGCTTGTCAATAGTTATATCTGGGCTGTATACATCAATGAAACGTTTATTTATTAATCTTTCAGATGATGTATAAATGCCAATATTAGAATGATTTCTGAAGGATCGTGTGACATTGAAGACTCTAGTAATGATAATGAATATTCAGTGTTGCATCACAAGAATAAATAACATTTGAAAACATTTTCAGATAGGAGATGGTTATTTTAAATTGCAAAAAAATATATTTTACTGTATTTGTTGATTTTTAAAAAAAATCAGCTTTTGTGAGGAAAAGAAAAATCTTTCTTTCCAAAAAAATGTCTTTAAAAAAACATAAAAAAACTGTTTTTTAATATATACACTGTATAAATAAAATGTAAGTATGCATTTTAATAAATCTAATAATAAACATGCTCATAAGACTTAATGGTCACAAAAGTGGATTAAAATCATTGTAACAATCATGCCGTGACCTAATATTACATTAGCAAAATCATTGTAAGTATGTACAGTAAAAATCTTATATACTGCTCAGTTTACCTAAACTGTCCGTTTGATGTTTTAAACACTGCAGACTAAGCGGGCTACAAATAAACACGCCTTTGATTTCCTCTTAGGCCTGTGCTTTCCGCTTCTCACGTAACCTTTTCTATTTCTCTCTTTCCGCTGGATGGAGTGCAGGAATCCCTCCACAGCTTTCTTCCAAGCCTTCCAGTCTGGCAGTAGGCTAAAGGACTTGAAGATGACCTGTGATAGGTACAGTAATGGGACGGCGCTGGTGTGACGGTTGAAGTGTGCTGCATGGGCCAGGCATGGCTTGAGGCTTAAACGCTGCTTTTTTTGCAGTGGAGCTCAGCGCAAACATAACACAGTGCTCGTACGCAAATTGTAATATTGGTGAGTGTGGGCCAAAATGTGATGATGTGATAAAAACATTGCTTTTTCACTAACGCAATTAATTAGCGGAGTGTTGGGCTGCAAGGCTTTTATACAGCAGAGTGCCACTGTGTCCACCCACCTTTTCAGCAGCATTTGTTCCTGAAAGATGTTATGCTCCAAGGATTTTATTTTCAAGTTTGTGTTTCTACCCAAGAAAATAACTACATGGGTTAAGGGTTTGTTCCTAGTTGTTACCCAGTTATTGTAATTGCTATAATAATAGTACCTTATGTGCATGCAGAACATGACCGTAAAATAAATTGCTACTTCTGCAAAACCAGAGAGCTACAAGATGTAATATAATATTGTAGAT
>JAUCNO010000663.1:15036297-15053694 GCA_032353835.1 Enteromius viviparus
TGGGATAAGTTTATATTTTTGGAAAGTAATGTTGATCCAGGATCAACAAAAGATGATGATCCAGGATCACATTCTACTTGGTGAAATCACGGTGACCCCAACGGAACAGCTAATCTTACAAAACCTGTCTGGATCATATATCAAGCCAAAAAAGAAAGAAATGAGAAATTCTACAGAAGATTCAATCATTCATATAAGCTGATTTGCTGGTCTTACCTGGTTTTTGTTGGAACTAGCTGGTTGTCAGTTGCTCTCCCACAGAACCTCATTTTATTTAACATCTTTCTAAAGTTTAGGCTCAGTGTTTGGTGCTTGTACCTTTCCTCTGGATTACTTATGGGTAAGGTTAGGTTTAGGTATTAAAGAAACAGTATATATGTATGTTTTGAAGCTGCGATGTTGGTCCTTTGCTGGTCTTCAGCTGGTCAGACCAGTATAGGACCAGTACATGACCATCAAAGGACCAGCATCCCAGCTTTAGAACTTACCTAACCAACAATATGCTTTTTTTTTAACAAGAGGGATATGGTCAAGACTACATTTTTAGATTAAAATGTTGTTCCAGGATATCTAACACTGTAAAATCAGGATGTGCCTGGTCTCTCAGCATCATTAGCTAAAGACATGGTTAAAACCCCTTTAAAACCTGCATGCTATCCTGATATGACTGGCATTGAGTTAGTATTTATTTTGTTGTTTTCAAATAAAAATAAAATAAATACGTTGTATTCAGTAATATCTGCATCATATACAAATGAAACATAGAAATAAGACTTTAAATTATTTATTAGGTAAAATATTTTTAAGTAAATCAATTTACTCATCATCATCATCATCATACAAAAACATACAAAGAAAACATAATTCAATGCTGCATGTCTTACAGTAATGCATGCAAAACAGAAAACAGTAATTACAAAAAATATAAAACAACAACAAAAAAAAAGAAAAATATAACCTTCTTATTTTGTGATCTCAAATTAGAAAGGGTTTCAATATATACTTTAAAGTCAGTGTTAAAAATGTAATAAATTATTACCTTTGACTTATGAATATAACAGGATAATTAACAGATTGATAAATCACATTTTTAGGCATTCCAGCTATGATATTTTTCTCCTCAGTGTGAGGTGTAGAGGTCGCTGTTTGTCGTGTAGTTCTTCATCATTATCATGCCTGATCTATGAGTCGAGTGGGTGTTCACAGACTCTGAAACTCAACAATACCGAAACTCAACAGAGAGCGACTTCACAACAAATCGGCGTCACATGGAGCCCAGCAATTTACAGGTAAATAAACCCATACAGAAATCAGGATTCATTGACAAGACAGTGTGAATTCTCAAGAGTGTAGTTGAAACGTTAGTTCATAATATTTAATAGCAGTTCCGTGTTCATTTTCTTTGTAGAAGTAGTTTAGAAACCATTTGACACTCTCCGAAGCGTTGTCCTTCTGTATGAATGAATACACTTGTGGTAATATAAGTTGTCTTTAAGTAAAAAGTGAATCGTAATGATGACAAGGCTGTGTTTTAAGACGTATTAGTGATTCCTGTTGCCTATAAATGCTGTCTAGGTAGGCAGAGCTTTAGTTTTTATAACCCCGGACATTAAAGATGTCTCTAGGATGTTTAGTTCATCTGAAACAGCCGTGTACAAAGCTTTCACACATCACAGATACCACCAGAATATAACATTCGTACAATGTTACATCTGATATTTTTAAATCATTAATAATCTCAATTTCCTTCATTATCATTCCATTATGTGCATATTCAATTATAATTTGTATTAGTCATTATGATTTACTGTATATGTGCACTGGCCTGTATAATTAAACATTTTAATATGAAATGTTTTTACATGTTGTGTAATGGTGCTTTGGGTATATTTACACTTCATACACCTACACTTAAATCTCTGCAGAGTGGCTTATGTATTTACACAACCAATACGCATCACAAACATTACAAGAGAAATTGCGCATGCTTTATTTTACAGAAAGCTATAGCTATAGCCAGTAGAGCTTCACAAGAAGACCAGGAGGGAAATTATGAGGAAGCTGTTAAATCTTATCAACATGCAGTGAAATATTTTCTGCATATAATAAAACGTAAGTGCTTAAATATGGGACTAACCTATGATGTGCAGTGGTCTGATCACATTTCCTGGCATTTTAACCCTTTGTTTCCATGCATTTAGGTGAACCACAGGGTAAGGAAGGCAATCAGAAGATCAGAGATAAGTGTAAGCAGTATCTAGACAGAGCAGAAGAGCTCCAAGAATATCTTGAAAAGAAAGAGGTTACTATAAAAAATTATCACTTATCTCTTGTGTATTTATGAATATGTCCATGCAGTTTGGACCAAAACAAATACTTAACATACTTAAGATGGATCATGCCGTCTTTTCATAAAATCACCTGTCTACAGCTGTTTATTGTAGATTACTAACAAATGCTGGACATTAATATGTCTTTGGTCACTAATATATGTGTTGTATCGAATAGTAAAAACCAACAATTTAACCCACTGCGAGAACACTAACAGAGGCAGCATCATTCTGTGGCATGAACTAAACACATGCAGAGGGAAAATTGAGCAAGTAAAAATCCTGAAGGAAAACATGCTGTGGTCAGCAAAGCCACTGGAACATTAGAGAGATGGCCAATGGTAGCACAAGTTCTTTAACACATTGAGCTGTTGCACTTATACAGCTGGTGTAAATCGGAAACTTCTCTGATGTAATTTCCTCTCATTTACCAAAATATTATATTATATTATTATCACCCTTATTTACAATGCCTTCCAAAAGTATTCATACACCTTTATTTTTTCACAATTTGTTATGTTGCTGCCTTATGTTAAACTGCTTTAAATTACCTTTTTTCCATATCAATGTACACTCCATACACCAGAACTATAGCAAAAAAACAGGTTCGTAACATCTTTGCAAATTTATTAAAATGATTCCATTGCATAAGTATTCATACCCTTAACTAAATATTTAACTGAAGTATACTTACATCCACAAATCTTTTTTGTTGCAACAAGCTATGCTTATCAGCAATTTGGCAATTATCTGCCACTCTTCTCCTCACCTCTTAAGCTCTGTCAGGTTGGATGGGGCAGATGCACATGTTCAGGTTTTTCCAGAAATATTCGACTGAGTGCAATCCCAGACTGTGGCTGGGCCACTCAAGGACATTCGCAGAGTTGCCTATAAGCCACTCTTGCTGTGTGTTTTGGGTCATTGTCCTGCTGGAAGGTGAACCTTCTGCCCATTCTGAGTTTCTGAATGCTCTGGACTGGGTTGTCTTCAAAGAGTATCTCTATATTTTCCGGCACTGAGTGTTGCTTCTACTCTGATGATGAGCAGAGCTAGTTTCCACCAAATCCGATGCTTAGAATTGAGGTTAATCAGACCAGAAAATCTTGTTTTTTAGAGTCTGAGGGTCCTTTAGGTGATTTTTTTAAAAATGCCAAGTGTGTTTTCAGGAGAGGATTGAGTCTTGCCACACTGCCATAAATCCTAAATTGATGAAGTGTTGCAGTGATGTTTGTCCTTCCGTAGATCTTAACATATGATCATGGAGCTCAGCTAGAGTGACCATCAGCTTCTTGGTCACCATAGTAACCAAAGCCCTTCTCCATCAGTTGCTTAGTTTGGCCAGGAGGCTAGATTTAGGAAGAGTCCTGGTTGTTTCAAACTTTGATTAAAGTAAATAAATAATACCTTTCAGTAAAGCAGAATTTTTTTCTGAACTTCCACAATGTGGCTTGTTGCAAACCTATTTCTCGTCTCTTCAGGTCGTTTTTTTTTTTTACCTCAATGCAGGTTTTTGCTCTAATATGCATTATCAGCTGCTACTGTAGACCTTTTATTAAGATGTGTGTGCCTTTCCAAATCATTCCCATTCAGCTGAATTGAGGGCCACTTCACCTCAAGTGTAGTAACATCTACAAGCAATATACTGTAAATGCTCCTGAGCTAAATTTAAACTGTCACAGATACAGGTATGAATAATTATACAATGGAAAAATTTTAATTTGTTATTTTTAGTAAATTTGCAAAGATGTTACAAACCTGTTTTTGTTTACAGTTATAGTATATGGAGTGCAGACTGATGTGTCATTTAAAGCAGTTTACCAAAAGGTAGCAAAATGTGAAAAAATGAAGGGGTGTGAATACTTTCGCAAGGCATTGTATGTGCCACTTTATGAAATGTAGATTGTTTCAAAGCAACTTTACAGTGATCAATAAGGTTTCAGTAATGCAAACAGTATTCAGCTCTGCTGCAAAGCAGCTCTAAAAATACAATAGAAAACAGTCATTATTCAGTTTAAGTCAGTTCATTGTTTCAGTTTGGTTTAATAATTGTGAAAAATTCATCAGTTGTATCTTTTTTACTAACAGTAGGAAAGGGGAAAATACCAATGAGCTTTGCAAACTGATATGGTCGGAAAATGTAAATATGTGATTTTGTTTTTGTGATGGTTATGTGTCTGAAAAATAAACAGCACTAGACTCAGTACATAGCCCTGGGGGTCTCCAGAAGCACTAAGAATGTAGGAGTGCTGTTTTGTGTCCTGACAATGATCTGTTAGATATTACAGGATTCATCTGCAGACAGATGACAAAAAAAAAAAAAAAGATCAGGTATGCAATGGTGTCCTGTGGTTTTGCTTACAAGCGTCTTTTAAAAGACTGTAAGTAAGTGCATTGTGTGGTTGTTCATTTGTAAAGCTTTTTTTGCATAATATACATATATTTCCAATGACCGTAAACCGAAAAAGACGTTTTTGCAGTTAGAGGCCTCTTGACCTCTTGATTTTAAGTTCTGGTCTAATAATAACTTAGTGTCTGTGAGGAAGGTGAGGTGGTTGTTCTGTGATTAGACAGTGACGCACCTTTCACTGTAAAGTATTGTTAACTAAGTTTATTTTAAGGGTGTTGGCTTTTCTTTTTTTTAGATTTGGTTCTTATTACAAGTAATAGTTTTGTCCTGGCAGTATCATCAGATTATAACAGATACTGAAACTCAGTGTTTAGCCATAGCCTTTGGTTGTGAGATTGGGGGGGGGGACTATATGCCCCTGTAAGATCTTGATGTGTATCTCAGAGGTGTGGCAATAGAAGTGACAAGCAACTTTAAATTCTTTGGTGTGTCGCTTTGATGACTTTACATTTACACTGGACACCATCCTTGTTGAAGCACACACAGCAAACTCATAGCAATTTCTTAACATTTGTAGAATTGAGTCATACATTCCGTGACATTCGTGGGCAAAAAAGGTTCATTGCATATTGTCAGTATCACACAGAAGTAACAAATCTGCATGCATTTTTAATTCTAATGTGAAATTCAAGCTTGGCATAGATTTCCATTAAGATGACTGTACATCCATGAAATGTTAAAGAGCAGTCAGTGTGACATAATTTGTATGAATTTGTCATGCATTTTTGTGCAATCACATTATTGGTAAGGTTAATGATTGATGATGGGGTTAGTGGTGGACTTTCATGCTTGCTTTTAAAAAAGAATCACACATATCCGGATTAATCACATTATACAAATTCCTACAAAATCACCACTTTGTAAAATAGTTTTCTTGTGAGATCACGTTGCATTCATTTCCTACAGAGATGCAGCTAAACTGAAGAAACCTTAAATCTACCAAACGGACCCTTTTCATCTAAATCCACTGATTCTGTTTAATTTTTCTCATCTACCTATATTTGTACTGGTGGTTTTAGGGGATGAGATGAAGCATATCTTTTTCTTTTAAATAGCAGTAAGGCCAGGAACTTAATTATTAAAAAGTTACAAAGGGTCGATTTTAATTTCAGGTTGATTATAAAGGTACTGGACCATGTATTCTTTTTTTTCATTTCATATCATATATATCCATTGTCTGTTTGGCTACACTACATTCCTTTTTGTATTCTTTTCATAAAAATGTCTTTATTTTTTGATTACTTTGGTATCTGGTGTTCACTGCATGGTTCTAAATCAACAATAGCAACAGATTTTGTTTATCATAGCCTGCCATATTGCAAAAGGCTATAATGTCTGATAAGGTATAAGCAATGATTTGGCTCATGCCTGTCGGTGACCTTTCAGTTTGACTACGGAAACACTTTTATAGCTCAGTTATCTCACTGATTACTTCAGCCTTTTGTTAGCTATATCACTAGTAACACACTGGCCTCTTTATAGTGAAGGTGCACATTTCTAGTAGCCTTAAACTAATATAATAATACAGAATAGATTGGAGTTAGTTAGTCACATTTTTAATTACAGTTAATAATTTTCATGGGTTTGCTGGGAAATAGTTTACTGACGGGTAATTGTCATGTTTGGAACCTGTCATTAATATTAAGATCTAATATTAATTTAGAGAAATGGCTAGATGATGAGAATAATTCATTCTGCTTGCCAGAAGCATAATTTATTAAAATAAATGTATGTCAAATTAAAAATCCATTGATTTGGCTAACAGAAATGTTCATTATTAAACTGGATAAAATTAAAACGCATGTGACAACAGAGAAGTCTAACATTAAAAATGGCCAGTGAGTTTTATTATAGGAATTAGATATTAGGAATATTTTGATGGTATGAAAAACACAAAACCATACATGCAATTATTAGATTTCTGTGATAATTTCTATTTGTGTCAACTTTACTGAATCTCCCAGATAATCATGACATGTCTTTAAGTAACTAGTATGTTAACTTGGATACATTCAAAATATTACAACCAAATGGTTGCATATGATTTGTACAACATCTGATTATAACGGTCATTCATGTATAGGTATAGTTTTTAATTTTTAGTGTAATCAAAAATATTGAATATATATAACTTTCATTACGTAGGAATGGCTTTTTTGTTTTTTGTTACTGAAACCGGAGGCGCTTGTAAGGGCGTGCCTCACACGTATGACGCATGACATTTTTGCAACACGTGAGCGTGAAGGCGGAAGTGACATTCGACATTTTAATGCGGAAGTTATTTTTTTCCCTCTGTTATTCTTCGATCTCAAAAATAAGTAGCGAAAATCATAAATTTACAACCCTCGTTGTTTGTTTGTAAAAACGTGACAGTTTGCTAATATATCACTGTCTTTATTTTTCCGAAACACGCCGTGCGTTCTTGTTTTTTTCAGCCACTATGGCTGCCAACAACAACTTACAGGTAAGTTAGCAAACTGCAAATGATCTCAGAGTTTATCAAGCCAACAGCAAGAGCTTTAATTAACGAATTTACTTACGATAAATACTACGTTTAATCGTATTTGTAAATTCATATATTTGAAGGCAGTGGTTTTGTAGTAAGTAAACGTAAGTAAATTGTCGCCCGTGTCTTGCTAGCATCCTCGTGTTTTCCTAAACTTTTGTCATATCCAAACAAACCATTATGGTCGTAATCGCTTTTGATTGTATGTGATTATAAATGTTATTTGACTGTTAATCAGACAGTGACGTTAGCAGGTAAACATCAGATGAGCTAACAATAACCAGTCAGGTGTTGTTGCTGATCATTTAACAGTTTAAAGTTTAGTTTTTTGCGCTCATAAATACAATTGTAATTCGGTTACGTCTATTTGACTCATTGTTCTGATTTCTTAAGGGTTGTAATAAGATGTGACATTCATCATTTTTTTTTAGTTTGGGAATTAAGGTCATTTATATGCTTTCTTATATGCTGCTTCCCTCATAATGACAGCAAAACTGCTTTAATTATGTACACTACACTGAAATAATGCTATAATGTGTACCGCACAGAAAGCTATAGATCTGGCCAGTAAGGCAGCTCAGGAGGATAAGGCTGAAAACTATGAAGAGGCCCTGCGTCTATATCAACATGCAGTTCAATATTTCTTGCATGTTGTCAAATGTAAGTATGCAGCAGAAATATGTTTATATCTGTTCTTAAAAAAGAGTGATTTTATCCAGACAGTCTATTATGGTTTATATGTATTGCTTTAGTGTTACATATGTTCTGATTGGATTAATTAATCAGTATGTTATTGAGAAGACGTTACAGCACGAGAGAGGCAGCTTTCAGTCGCCTCTATATCTTTAACTATGTGTTTTTTATTGAATAGATGAAGCACAGGGCGATAAGGCCAAACAAAGCATTCGGGCCAAATGTGCTGAATATTTAGACCGTGCTGAAAAGTTGAAAGAGTACTTGAAAAAGAAAGAGAAACCCCCAGCGAAACCAGTGAAGGAGTCTCAGTCCAGTGACAAAGGGTGGGTGTTAGTAGTTAGATAAATACATTCACATACATTTATTTAAAAGGTGTGCTTGATTTCTGTCAATCTAAACATTTTTTTAAACACATTAAGATACAGAGTGAGTGCCCCGGTTAAAAAAAAATGAAATAAATCTAATCTGGCTCTCGTGGACACCAATTACACAGAACCTCGTCACTCAGTCCATATTTTGAAAGTGTGTGGCTTTGCATATTCCTGTCTGCTAGCGTGTGCTCTCATGTCTATGCAAAAAGGTGTTAACAGCTGAGACCTTAAACTTCCCCCTTAGCTGTTGTACTATTTATATAACCATACATCAGTTTAGAGTTGGTTAGATTGTTAGAGCACAAACAGTAATATTCCGAAATAATTTTACAATTTAAAATAATTCTCAATATTCAGCATCATTAATAGTCTTTACTGCGCCACATGACCCTTCAGAAGTCATTCTGATAAGCTCTCAAAACAGTTTTGATTTTTATCAAAATTAAAGTCGTCATGAAATCAAAACTGATATGTCTAATTTTTTTAATGGAATATTGTAGTGATTATTATAAATAACTTATCTCTGCGCTTCATTATTATTATTTTTTATCTTAAATCAAAAACGTAAACCTCCCCTCTCCCTCAAAACAATCATCTTCTCTTCCTGTTCTCTTCCCATTGGATCTTTCAACGATCCAATCAATTACCGATAGACGAAATCAAGCCCCGCCCTACGTTTTTCAAAAGCTGTTTTACTCAGATATATGGCACACTTAGAAAAAAAGGCAATCTCAACTTCTATTTCATGCTGACTTTAATAAGTTTTAATACATATAATGCATATAATTTCAGGAGTCTTAGATGTATAGTAATATTTGTGACATATAAAAGTCATTACTGTCACATTTGAGCAGTTGAAGACATGAATTGCTGAAAATATTTTTAACCACAGGAATGAAAGTGATGGAGAAGGAGAAGATCCAGAGAAAAAGAAATTTCAGAATCAGCTCTCAGGTAAGTGATTCCCCATCCATTTAGTCTAAAGTAAATCTTAGACAAACTGTACTTTTTTTTTAATAACACATTTGCTGTTTGTTAGTTTTAATCACTGATTGACTGATCTATTATCACAGGAGCCATTGTGATGGAGAAGCCAAACATTAAATGGAGCGATGTTGCTGGGTTGGAGGGGGCCAAGGAGGCTTTAAAAGAAGCTGTCATTCTGCCAATCAAATTCCCACATCTCTTCACAGGCAAGTGGCTATATCAGCTCGAAGTATAAAGTGATAATCAGTGCGAGTGCAACTGAACCATTACCCTCGCTGTAAAAAGAAAGAAGACCTCTAATGCATATTGTTTGTGTCTCAGGTAAAAGAACTCCTTGGAGGGGCATCCTTCTCTTCGGGCCTCCTGGAACGGGCAAATCTTACCTGGCTAAAGCGGTGGCAACAGAAGCCAACAATTCCACCTTCTTTTCCATCTCCTCCTCAGACCTGGTATCCAAGTGGCTGGGAGAGAGTGAAAAGTGAGTCTTGGGGGTTATGCTGCCGGTTACCTTTACCTGTTTTAATTTCAGCAGAAAAGCACAATTTTTGGCATCAGTGCAGCACATTTTTGCATATTTCTGGGTTTCTCAGTCAGCAGTGGAAATTAACTTAAAGAGGAGTGAATGGGAGAGTACATAGAGTAAATATAAGAGTAAATATAAAAAGAAAAACTAAACAATAGTGTTTTCATGACTTTCAATGAAAGGAAAAAAATTGAGAGAGAGACTGATAAAGGCGAGACTGAGACTGATCCCTCCCACTGCTGCAGTAGAAACACCCTTGCATTAGTGTTTACTGTTTTTTTGTTTTGATGCAAAGTTAATATAATACAAAGAATAGTGTTATAAATATACATACATTTAAAAAATTATATAAATAATACTACTAAGAAAAAGTTTTGAGGATTCACGATGCTGATGACCATCACAGTCTTGTGTAATGGATCAAGATAAGCATTGGCCAGAAAGTCAACACGAGTTGTTTGACTCAATGTTTAAAGCAATGCCTTTTGTTCAAATTTGCTATAGAAGGTGAATAGTACAAAATCAACAGGCCACAATCAGTAAACAGTACTGTAGCTTAGGCATCGGGTAAAATGTTCATTCAGAAATTCATAATCATTCATTTTAAATTGGCTGTTATTATTTCCAAAGCATATTGTTCAACAGTGCAGACGCTGCTTTGTAGCTGTGGTTTTTGTGCAAATCCTTATATACAGCAGCTTTCAGATTTGTTTTGCTGGTTGCGTCCTGCTGTGGTTGACCGAGACCATTTAAAGGGGTAGTTCATGAAGGTTTTGCATGAATACGGACCACCAGCTATTTGGTTACACGTGTTCTTTTAAAATAACATCTTGTGTGGTCAACAGAAGAAAGAAATTAATTCAGGTTTGCAGCAAGGAATGAGAGAATTTTCATTTTTGCATGAACCATTCATTAAAAGTGAATGTGATTTGATTCATTTGAATGCTTAATGTTTTTATATTTCCAGACCTATTAAAGTGCAGCTTTTTAATGGGATTGTTGAGCAGTATTTGGAAACTGACTTTCCCACTGACCTATAAACGGATGCCAAAAGGCTTATTAAAACATTGAATTTATTTTGGATTTGCAATGATTATACTTGCAGATTCTCTTGCATGAGGTCAATAGTTTTGATTGGTTAAAGGATTGATTAAATGGATGAAATGATGCCCTGCGAGGTCTGAACGGTTCCTTTCGTCCCCTCAGGCTGGTGAAGAACTTGTTCACTTTGGCTCGAGAGCACAAGCCCTCTATTATCTTCATTGATGAGATCGATTCACTCTGCGGCTCCAGGAGCGAGAATGAAAGTGAAGCAGCTCGCAGAATCAAGACTGAGTTTCTGGTTCAGATGCAGGGTAAGCCTTTTATGCCTGTTATGACTGTCTGTAGCAGGGATGCCAAACCCACCTCCTGGATGGACTTTAGCTCTAAACCTAATTAAACACACCTTAAAGAAACTGAAATGAAGAGTTATGAACTACACTATTTCCTAAATGCGTTCCGAATCAGATGATGTGAAGACATATTACCTCAAAAAATCATGAATGAAAAGCATTTCTTTTTTTGCATGGTGAGATTATTTTCTTGAAGGTTAAGCACATTTCCACCCCCAAATTGTCATTCCTCAAATGCAAAAATCCTATTACTGTGATACTGAAAAATGATTGACATGTTTTAATGAGCCATTAATATCTAATTACATGATCTAATACAAAATCATTATAGGTGTAGGTAATGACAATGAAGGGATCCTGGTGCTGGGAGCCACAAACATCCCCTGGACGTTGGATTCTGCCATCAGAAGACGGTAATCATTTGTTATCAGTATCTGTCAGTTTATGAGATTATCTCATTAAACTGCATTGTGACTGAATGACCTCACTCAGTGACGTCAGCTTGAACGGGTTATTCAAGTCTTCATTATGAGCCAAAGAGCATGAATCACTGTGAATCACGTGAATTGTTATTATGAGAGACCTACAGGTCTGTACAGTTTATATAATCTATGTGTATATGTTTTAGTTCTTTTATTGTATTTTTCATGTGGCCTTGTTGAGTCTAAGGTATTGCTTTGAAAAACTACTTCTCAACCCCACACTTTTGACCACATATGTGACCCTGGACAACAAAGTGTTAATTTTCCGAAATTAAGATTTATACATGATCTGAAAGCTAAATAAATAAGCTTTCCATTGATGTGGTGTTATCACGGTACCAAAATTTCAGTATTCAGTACCAATACCAGTGAAAATCCACGGTTCTCGGTACCAATTTCGGTACCAAAGAAACACACAAAAACACTTTTATATAAGAGCACTTTTATTTAATCAAACAGCGCAAACTATATTTCATAGCCTAGAACTGCTTTTCTGACAAACCGATTTTAAAGATACATTAAACATACATTTGTTCTCTAACACACATATTTTGGCAACACAGGTCATTTAAAAGTAAAAATAGTACACTTATGTCCTGTTTTAAACACTATAGGAGCATTAAATAGTTAATAAAGAAACTTTATTCTGATAATGTGCATTAACTTTATGTATTTTCTAAAAATAAGCGGGAATTTCAAGTTGAATTTAGCGCCAGAGCATGCAAAGCTGTTACTGCTGCAGAATATTCTGACATATCAAAACATATTGGATTAAACGGAAAATATGTGTTGTAGAGAGCTGCAGCAAATGGCTTTTAACTGAAAGAAGACATGTACTACAAAAAAGTTCTTTCTATCGATCAATTTCTTACTTTCACGATCAATATATTTAACTTATACCCTCTGTGTGGTCAGTCCACACAAGCTTGTTTTATTAGCAGCCCCTCAAAAACAAAATACTTCCACACGTGGCTCTTTCCTTTTCTACGAGCAGATTCAGAGCCGCCTCAAGAACCGGGTTGACTGTTTGCTCGGTACTACCCATACTTCAGAAAACCATTCAGAAAAACATTTCAAATATTTTAGTACCGCCTTGGTACCGAAGTACCAGGTCTTTTGACAACACTTATACGCACCTATGTCAAAGTTGCAATCTTCTTTACATATAATAGGTGATGCAAACCAAGTATTATGCAGTTTTTATAGAAATCGCTAGAGTTTTACGTGTATGTTTAAATATAAACAATCTTCTCATGGTATATTTATGAGATGATTGTCTGACTCACACTGCCTGAAGCAGTTTAAAGTGAGTGCAGGCCAAAAATGCATTTCTCCACCATAGTATAAAATGTATGATTAATCAGAAGTGGAGCAGGTCAAACAGACGATATGAAGTGGGATTGGGTTATCTCAGTGCCTGCAGCAGCTCAGGTTTCATATTATTCAAATAAAGTGCACAAAAGACATTATAAAGCCTCAATATGCCACCACAATGATCAGCATGAGTCCATTAAAAGAGCTCTTTGAAATGAACTATTTGCAATTTAAAAGCTTTCTGTCAAAGAAGAAGGCCACTTCCTGTGACATTTTAGTAAATAGAGGCAAAGGAAACAGACTTTGGAAGAGACCTCTTGTTGGAGAACAATCTGGAAACATGGCCAGAAATGTTTAGGTGCATTTGTTTTGGTTGAGTAGTAACAAGCGCTCAGTCATCCCTGCTAGCTCTGATGCTGGATGGACTTCTGGAATATTCTTCTCACCGAGACAAACAACCCTCCTCATACTATGAGGGAAGAATGACTCACTGCTCTTTTTTGAGGGTGTGTACACTATTAACCAACACATTTCTTATGAAAATATAAAGGTTGTTATGCCTTAAGAAAGTAAGTTGTAATTTGTAGAGAAGTGTTTTTACCAAGATCAAATGCTTGCAGTGACTATTGTCCTAAAAAATATCACATTTATATACTACTATATATGTGTCAAATAAAGCAATTTTTAAAAGCATTTTTCCTCAAACATCAGAATGTGACCTGTTTAATTTAAAGCAAAAATACGGACGTTCATACAAAAAAGTTCACAAAATCATTATATGACATTAAATTACTTTAAAAATGACTATTCAAATATTTCCACGCATCCCTTTAGAAACTACTACTTTACCTATTTATTGCTATCCATCAAAAGCTTGACTCATTTATCAGCAATAATCATTTAAAATATAATAATATTTGGTATGATCACTTCCTTTTATATATATTGTATAAGTACACGTCAGATTAAGCATGTTTTATTTTTACATAAACATCTATTTAGCTGAATGTCGATGGAATATTCACTCATCCTTTGACATTTAATTTTTTACAAAAGGTACTACAAAAATTAAAGTAGACACTTTACTTACAATCTAATATATTATGCTTTCCGGGCTTATAAAATCACTTCTGGATGTTTGATTCTGGCATAACTTTCTGGTTACATAACTCTTCACAGAGTTGTCATTGAAAAACAAGGCTATAAGATCTCATATTGTAAGGTAATGTCAAAACAAAGAAAGACAAAGCTGTCATTTAAAAGCATGAATGTTTTTCTACATTATTAGAGAAGTAGAGGGATTATCCAATGGAACCATCAAAAACAGGAAGGTTTGTAATAAAGAAAACAGAGCTATTATGTGTGATTTAGCAGGGTCAATATTCATAGATATTTTGTGAGCCCAGACACAATCAAACGATCACTGAGAAAATGTTCTGTGTTCATTGAGTGTCAGCAGATTTTGAAGCCGACACAAGTAAAATGGAGCACTTCTGTTAATCGGCCAAACGAGCACGGTTTCTGGAACTACACTACCACTTGAAACCAGACTGAGAAGGGGCTGTGTTTTACTGCCATGCTTCTGATTTGTTGACTGATATACTGAACCTGCAATTCTCAGAGCAAATACAAAACCAGTGTATAAAAGACCAACTCTCTCCTCATTACAAACCACTTTCTCGTTTAAAAGTCGCTTTGAATAAAAGGAACTATGGTGAAAATTAGTCAGCCCATTCTTCCTACTGTATGTACTAATGCGCACTGTCCCTGATTAAATAACATACATGAAACTAAAAAAAGTGTTTGCTGAATAAGCATAACATAAAGCTGCAGGATATTCAAAATGACTGCTAAAGAGGCAGTGTACATGAAGATCCTGCCAACCTATATGACTGACTTTCTTTGGCTGAACAAAGGTTATCTTGAACAACACTGGGGAACACATTGGACCCCATTATTTTCCATTCCATCGACAAAAAGCCCCTTGTTCAAAACATCTTCTTTTATGTTCTAGAAGAAAGTAAGTGATACAAGTTTGCTAAGACACGAGGGTGAGTAAATAATGACCGGATCTTCATTTCTGGCTGTAGGTCATACTTTAAACCAAATCCTGCCACTGACAAGCTGAACTAGGCAATAAAGTATGATAATTGTTTTAGGATGCTGTATTTACAGTACAGCTATCTTTCCTGTGCATTTCAGTTTTATGAAACAAACACCATCAGTTTGTGATCATCTAAATTTTAGTATGATGCTATGGTACAAACCAAATGAAACTGCTTGATGATTTAGGAGTTGATCACTTGATTATTTTCTAGGCCACTACTTGACTGTGACTAGAGAAGCAGCAAGTCTGTGTCCCATTATCTCAGAAACTGCTTAATGGCCACATTAGATCTGCACAATTGGGCATAATAGCATGTCTTGTAATGGTTTTAGTCATTAGAAAATCAAAGGCTAAAATCATGATCTTACCACTTCCTTTTCTGATGTTTTGCAAGCGAGTCAACAGGAAGTCATACTCTGTGCTACACCGATCGGCTTCCCCAAAACCATTATAACAAAACAATCAGTGAAAAACATACATCTGTCTAGCTAAAGAAGGTCACTGTATTCATTCTCACCATGCTGTTATTGTTTTTTATATAAAACTACAGGTTGCTTCGATGAAACGGAGATCAAAATACTTTATATTAGTACTTCAAATCCTCATAAACAGGTCATAATGGGATAAATTCCTCAGAGGATAGAAAGAACATCAATACAATAGATAATTTTTATAAAGTTGATAATTCAGGTTCAAGCTTATTGGACTCATCTAAAAGTATATAACACAAAATATTAAAACGGCTAAGATGCAAAACACATGCTAGTGTATATTGTGCAGTCATTTTAATTAAAATGTATACATGTATTAATATTATAATATATTATGGATCAGAATCAGCTAATTTCATGAGCTAAACAAACCTGAAAAGCAGGGCCAGGATATTATATTTCAATAACCAAGCTTGAAACATGCAGTTTTTTTCCTCTAAATGGAAAAGAACATGAGTTGAAATCACCTGAAATTATGTAATAAACTCGTGTCTCACCTTTTCTGGATTTGGAGAAGAGCTTCATGCTGGCAGGGGCTGAGCTGGACGAAGAGCGGAAGATACCACTGAAACTGAGACGACGGGGAGATTTTGGAGGAGAGTCCTGGTGAGATGATAGCGGACGTGGGAAGAGGCTTTTAGGAGTGCCTGGACTGATCTTGGGACATACGGGGGCTGAAGATGGGGTACAGGGTTGACTGGCAGGGGGCTCCAAACATGCCTCACTTCTGTCACCCTGAGAGAAAACGGTAAAGATAGATTTGAGACGTCAAGGGTTGTTGAAGTTATAAAACATTCTGTAGATCTATTTTCATTTCTGCTGAAGCTAGATAAGTTCCCCTGCCAAACTCTAACTGTGACCATACAATGATAGGAAGAGGAACTGCTTTTATGCAATAAAGTGAAATGAACTGGTTTCTGAGCTTTCTGCGATTTAATATAAACAACTGACCTTTAAAACGTCACTGAGCAATCCTGAACCCAGCATGTGCCACATCTCTTCATATGCGCTCATGAAAAGTTACTCATTGAAAGTATATTATAGTGCTGGGCAACAATTAATCACATCCAAATAAAGTTTATGTACATAATAAGTGTGTACTACTGTGTATATCTATTACATATACATAAATACACATCTGCATGTATATATTTATGAAAAATATGTTTATATATGATATATATATATATAATTTATAAATATATATTATTAGTGTGTGTCTTCACATGTACATAATAAATATACACAGCACACATTCATATATTACTTAAACAAAAACTTTTATTTTGCATACAATTAATGGTGATCCATCTTTGCCCAGCACTAATATATTATTCCCACATGAGACGTGCAATAAAATACTTTATCTGCCATATTTTGAGATAGCAAAATTAAGTTGTTGATTGTAAATACAGAAGCAATATATGTTATGATTATTATAAAATATGCATATATATTCAAATATTTTAAAAGCGTGTCCACACTGGCTGCAATTTTCTGTACGGCATCATGTAGCTTCTCACAAGAGATTCTGCTGTTAAACACTTATTAAAACAAGTTTTAATACTGAGGACTTCAATAAAAGCACATACCATTGATTAACAGCCCTATAGAGAAAATGAATGATAGGGGTGTCAACAATAATCGATTCGGCGATGCATCGCGATGCGGGGCATGAACGATTCAGCATCGATGCGGCAAAGTGTCATAATCGATTATGTCACTGCACGTGAAACGTGTATTCCGGGGGAATAACAACAACAATGAGCAAGATGGCTGAGGCGGAGGG
>JAUCNO010000663.1:15065882-15076644 GCA_032353835.1 Enteromius viviparus
AAAAAATGGTTTTAAGTGGGTTATTTCTATCTTTTGCTGTAGCGTGTCAGTTGGAAATATCAGTTTTCATTTTCAAACATTATTTTTGTCATTAATTAATAATGCAGCAGTGAGATTATTGTCTGATAACAGCCAGTGCTCCACACAGAGATCTGATCTGATCACCATCAGTCTGTCTGGAATCACAGGAAGATACAGAACAAACTGAGACAGACTCAATCCAGAAGAACTGTGTCAACGTCTCCAAGATGAAGAAAAAAACCTACCTGGAAAACTCCAGTAGTGTTCAAAGTTGTAGACACTGCTGTAAAATGAGGATGCTTTCAAAAATAATGCCATAAATAGATTCAATTTATCAATTATCTGTTCAGAGGTATACTTGCCCATAGTTTTTCAGGTAGCTTTGTAGGTAGGTTTTTTCTTCATCTTGGAGACGTTGCCATATATGCCATGTGTATACACACACTCTCTCTATATAAGCATTATTCAGTTGATGGTTGAAGGTAAATACATGGTTGTAGATTCACAATACAATTAATGGATGAGTGTAAAATTTTTAGGCCTACATACTTTTAAGTGGCCATTACATGTTATTTTAGACTGTTTCTGTCTAAATGTTCAGCTGTAACCCTTGGCATAACACCATGATAGCGGAAATATAATAATGAAAAAAACACGGTACTAAATGTACTTTATAAGCTGCAAAGAAGTGTCTGCAAAGCTACTGTATACCTATTTTGCATGTGCTAAAACCACATTTGATTATGAACGTATTCTGTGTGCCATACTATCAGAGAGGTGAGACTCAAACCACTGGAGTGCGGTTCTTGAGATGCCCTTTGCCAATAGAGTCAATGGGAGCATCTAGTGGTGGCTTCAATAACTCTCTCTCTCACACGCAGACACACACAGATACAGTGGGGCCACCAATTGTGCAAGTTCTCCCTCTTAAAAAGATGAGAGGTCTGTAATCAGTATACCACAACTATGAGAGACAAAATGAGAAAAAAAATTCAGAAAATCACATTGTATTTTTAAAGAATTTATTTGCATATAATGGTGGAAAATAAGTATTTGGTCAGTAACAAAATTTCCTCTCAATACTTCGTTATAAACCCTTTGTTGGCAATGCCAGAGGTCAAAGGTTTTCTGTAAGTCTTCACAAGGTGTTCACACTGTTGCTGGTATTTTGGCCCGTTCCTCCAGCAGATCTCCTCTAGAACGGTAATGTTTAACTGGGCAACACAGACTTTCAACTCCCTCCAAAGATCTTCTATGGGGTTGAGATATGGAGACTGGCTAGGTCTCTCCAGGACCTTGAAATGCTTCTTCTTACAAAGCCACTCCTTCGTTGCCCAGGCGGTGTGTTTGGGATCATTGTCATGCTGAAAGACCCAGCCACGTTTCATCTTCAGTGCCCTTGCTGATGGAAGGAGGTTTTCACTCAAAATCTCACGATACATGGCCCCATTCATTCTTTTGTTTACACGGATCAGTCGTCCTGGTCTCTTTGCAGAACCACAGGGTGAGATCTTGCCCCAGATCAAGAGAGATTATTAGTGGTCTTTCTTGTACATCTTCCATTTTCTAATAATCTATTGGAGATTCAGTCATCCCAGCCTGCTGCAGGTCTACAATTTTGTTTCTGGTATCCCTTGACAGCTCTGGTCTTGGCCGTAGTGGAGTTTGGAGCGTCACTGTTTCTTTTACACCGATAATGAGGTGCCATCAATACAGGTAACGAGTGGAGGACAGAGGAGCTGACTAAAGAAGTTCTCATTTCGTCTCTCATAGTTGTGGTATACCTATGACGGAAATTACAGACCTCTCTCATCTTTTTAAGTGGGAGAACTTGCACAATTGGTGTCTGACTAAATACTTTTTTGCCCCACTGTGTATTAGAGATCCAGCGTTTTTTGATTGCATAGTTTTTGTACTCTATACTCAAGTAACTATTAGGATTATTAATTTTACTTTTACTTGAGGAATTACTTCTATAAGTACTTTTACTTCAGTTTTTGGATACTTTACCCACCTCTGAAAGTGTCTTGTCTGTGATTGCGTTGTTAGATGTATTCTTCACTCCATGAAAACGTGTGGTGAGCAAAACTTTGATATGTAACAAAAATGTATTTCAAATGTAACAAAGTATTGTTTCCAAATGAGAACAGAATAAAACTGAAATTACATTTCAAGCATGTTTCATATTTAACATTCTGACATATTATTCATCTTTTTAAACAGTTTCTTCAAAAATAGCAACACATTACCAGAAGAAAAATAAGCTGCGCATCAATTAATGATGTAAAATATTTTATTATTTTTTTGTAAATGTAAATTTAATTCCTCAAATACCAAACCCTATGTTGCTCTGTGTACTTCAAAAAAGCTTCAGTTTCCAAAACAATTTAGACTACTATACAGAGCAAAAGAAAAGAAAGAAAAAAAACACTAGGAAATTGATGTATTTTACAAGACAAGGAAAATATCCATGAAACAATTTTGTTACAGCTGTTCATTGAGAAAAAAATATATACAACTGACTCTTTTGAAAAAATTCATGCCCAGTACAATACAAAGTCTAAACTGTCCATTTTTCAACGTGAAATTGTGCACACAGAAACTCCCAAATTGAATAACAAGGCATGTGAAATGTGAAAAAACAGTTTTTGGCTACAAAATGAATAGCACTCTCTTAACAGATGCTTCACTTCAATCAATAAAACTAATACAAGCATATGTTTTTCATATGTACATCATTTTCATCAGAGTTACGCTGACCCTTCTTCCGCGCTCATACCATCTCCAACGAGCAAACTCCCCAATCTTCTCGTTCTTGCACAACGACTCTTCAGGTTTATAAAAGCCATACAACAGCCTTTCTTTAAAAAAAAAAACGAGCTTGATCTACTTTGTGCCTGTTCTCAGGTTACGCTTGTGATCTCGTAATCGGTGTGTGAGGTTTAAAGTTCGTTTCACAGTTATCCCTACATCTACAATCCCACCTGATTTACTAGATTTTGTATTCCGTGTCGCTGCTATCCGTAACATAAAATGGAATAAAATGAAATGAAAACCAACAAAATGGTCAGCGATAATGTATAAACCACAAAGTCACTACAAATACCACATCCTAAACACGGAGAAAATACTTTTCTTGTAATTCTGTACAGTTTCGTAATTACACGTGTACACGTGGTATCGTGATGTGTCTTTGTTAAATAATTCCGAAGAGGAAAAGAAAGGAGAAAAAAAAAAAGGAAAACAAAACGGCACATCTAAAATATCTGAACATCAATATGAATAAGGTAGTGAATAAGGTAGTATTTGGTCAATCATTCCGATATTTCTCTATATTTACACGGTATTTACAGATGTAACAGAATCTCAAACTGCGTGCAAGAATCGCAGTCGGGCTTCCTTTTGATCGGCATTAAAACCGCTTTTAAAAATAGGCCCATTCATTCACTCACACAGTAATAAATACAAAACACCTTTATTTTCTTACACTAAACAATGAGAGATATCTAGGATAAAACTGACTCATGGAATCAAGTATTTTGAGTTTTTTTTGTGAGTTCATTTTCTTTTCTGTTTCTTTTTTTCTTTTCTTTTTTCTTTTTTTTTAGTGCAACATGTTTTTTTTCCCTTTGCGGAAGTCAATTCCGTACATTCTCCATTCAGTGATGTTCTACATTGATTTCTACGGTTCAGTCGCTACAGATCTCGTCATACAGATGGGCCTGCCCCTCCATCAACCTGTAAGGCAATACCCGGCACAGTGCTCGCGCTCATTCTCCATTCTCATTCGCTGGTGAAATCTGCCCCGTGTGACGCACACGCACTCGAGCTGACAAACACTCACGCACACTCACACACACACACACACAGACTCATGGCACATGCACATAACGGAACCTTTTCCTTTCAAGTCAAGAAATGATACGAATGGCTCTCACACAATGCTGTATTCTCGCGTTGTGTTTTCCTCTTAGTTTTGCACATTAAAAAAAAAAAATCAACGATCGCCCGTTAACGACAACTACCCGGATTGGCTGTTTCCTCTTTGCACGTCTCCTCTGGTAAATTGGCACCTCAGAGCTTGTCCTGTTTAGTTCATCCACTTGCGACAGTTGGCGGCTCCACAGTGACATGGGATCTTGCTCTGGTCTGCAACCGGGGTGAGCTTGTAATCGTAGCAGAGCTGCAACAAAAAAATTCAGATGTGGTTTAATCTCAAACCAGAAGCTAGTTCTAGACACTTCCGAAATCTGCCTATATTCATCATATGATCAAGAAGAGCTTTATGCGATGTAGCTGAGCTGTCTGGATCAGAATGATGTTGAACAGGCACAGTACAGTATCTAGGAAGCCCGGTACTGTCATTTAACATTATTATTGTTTTACAAATCAAGTTTTTTGTCCACCAAGAACCATGCTTTCAGCTAAAAACATAAAAAAAGAGAAATAATAGAAAATAGCAAGTAAATGAATAGCAAATGTAAATTTTTGGGTGAATACACCTTTAAATGAGTGGAAGTGACTATGAACAATTAAATATCCAGTATTGACCCAAATATAAGACAACCCCTCCTTTTCCACATTGAAAACCAAAAAATGTGTTCTTTAATCTTACTATTACTTCTTTCTTACTTCAAATGTTTTTATAATGCAAGTCTTCAAATCTGGATACTGTCTTGCATTTTAAAATCACTTACAGATGAAATCTGATCCCATCAGTCTAACATTCACGACTCCAAAGCTTTTCCTTTTCTTGTGTTTTCCCTTGTGATCTTTACAACACACTTTACATTACGTAGCCTATGTCATGATGCACTCGTTTTAGGAATATTTGGTGCCACCTATGGTTATGGGTATATTATTGACAGGTAGCCCCCGAATATAATTTGACCATGTTCTTCCAGATGTATTTCCAATATATAAAATCTCTAATATCAGCTGATAAATCCAAAGTTCCGACTGAATCTGACATAATGACATCATCACATGGTGCAGCTGATTAGTTCTTTTTTGTATCAGCAACCAATGGGCTCGCTGCTCAACATTCAAACACTTGCTGTAACAGTTGCAGTGCACTTCATTGACCCCCCAGCTCCACCTGTATAGATTTGCATGGAGTGATTCATATATGGTTATTTCATATATGTTATGTGCAGCAGCGGTATTTCTTACATGCTCATAATCTCCACCCTGCGAGAATGTGCTGTTTTTTTACCTGATGTGCTTATTTTGATGAGAGTGCATGAAAACGAGTATCACTTTCAGCTGCGCAGCTCACTCTTAATGAATTGGCTCTTCCCTTACCTCTTCTCCCCTCTCAATCCTGCGGGCAGCACTGATGATGATCTTGTGGCCCCGCTCGAACGTCACAACTTCAGCCACACAGTTTGGTGAGCAAGAATGATTGATGTACCTACGGGGTAAATTGAATTCAAATTCATTACTACTTATTCCCTAGAGCTCACTTTAAACCTTCAAGCAGCAATTTATTTTCAAACACAGTGTCATAAACTATAAAATTGTAATTCAAACTTCATTCTTTCAAAAACTCCTAAACAGAAGAGTATCTCAAATAGTAATCCCAAAGCACTTCACAGATCTGTGCTCAGACTTGTGTAAAATATAGAAAAGATGTCAGGATCGACATTGCCCATAATGCATTATTAAGCGATGTAGACATTTGAAAGCTGATATGAGTAGCTAAGTTAATTTCTTACCTCGCAGGGCTTCCAGACTGGGTTGCATCGATAACTTGCTCGCCGTCGATGCGGAACATGTATGCTGGGCGGTTCTGTGGGAGAAATCCACACAGATTTAGACAAACGCACTTCGACAGCAAGTCAAGGTAACATTATTCCCTCAGTGGCTGAGCGGGCTTTACCTTAGCCTTGTACAGCAGCTCTTTCCTCATGGCCACCTCAGTGCGCAGAATATCCCCCATGTATTCAATCACCATGGTCTGCTTCTCAATGTCACGCGCTGCAAACAGCCCAAGACCCTGCAGACACAAGACACATTAGACACGCACCACACCCAAGGCTAGAGCTCACTCACTAACACAGGACATACCATGTTTAGTTCACTTCTGGATACAAATTTGACATGTGAATAAGTAGGCATACACACATTTACTTAGCTATTTTACATGTTTCATAGACTTCTGTTGTTTTTGTATATAGCGAGTTCGACAGGGAACACTTATTTACTGATACTTAAAACTTTTCCCTCAATAAATTCCTAATTTGCTGCTTATTAGTAGTTAGTAAGGAAGTTCAGTTTAGAATTAGGGATGTGCAATGAAGTCATGTAGAATAATGCATTAATACTGTATGTGCTTAATTACTACTAATAAATGACTAATATTCTAGTAATATTAAACCTTATTAAACCTTAAAGTAAAGGGTAACACTTTATAATAACTACACACTATGAATAATTAGTTAAGCATTAGTAAGCAATTTTTTCATTGTTTATAAACCATTGTTCCAACATTATTATGCATTAGTAAACGGTTTACAAGTGCATCTATAAATGCCTTGTCCTTGAGCATATATAATGTTTAATAATTGTAATTTCATACTTTATTAATGATTAATTATGAGTTTATTATTTTTAAATTATTATGTTACTTACAAACCAGTTATTTAGGAGTTGTCCATAATAAGACCATTTAGAAAGTCTAAGTAAATGATTAATACATTATTTAAATTTACATGAATAAATCTTATTATTTAGACACATGATAATAGTTGTTCTGTGTGTTAATGAGTGCTTTATTAACATATATTCCTGCTGTAATTCATGGATAAGTCAGGTCGTTTAGTAGTTGCCAGACGTCTGTTTTTGTGAGCTCATCTAAAGGGAGGACTATTAATACCTTGTAAAGCATTTATAAAGTAGATGGGAAGGCTCATTTATATTCTAAACAACAAAGTTAAACACAATACAGAGGAATACTGGACACAGTAATATTTTTGCAAGATTTAGAAAATGTGATTGTACAAATGGACACTTGATAAATGAAAAACAAACCTTCAGTTTCATAGAAAAAATATTTAAAATATTAAAGTGTACAGTTTTATATTTTTTTGCATCTTGAAATTAATAGTTCTGTGTTGTTTATTAATTTTTTTCTGTTAAGATAACTGACCATTTAAATCTCCTTTGTACATTTAGATATGCTTAGAAATCAAGAGCAAGGCATTTATAGCTGTATTTATAAACTGCTTACTAATGACTTTTAATGTTGGAACAATGCTTTATTGTTACCAAAACATATGACTGTCCACAAAGACTTGCAATTCTACCTGAGCATAAAGAAACATGAATGAACCATGAACATATGTTAAGAACATCTCTGTTAAGGAAAACTAAATTGTATAATACCAGCCACAACTGATGTTCATTTCAAACCCCATTTAATTTACTTTACTTTACTTTACAATACTTTACTTTACTATACAATACTTTGTTTTATTTTATTTTATTTTATTTTACTTTAGTTTACTTAACTTTAGTTTACTTTACTTTACTTTACTGTACTTTATTTTACTTTACTTTACTTTACAATACTTTACAATATTTTACAATACTTTACTTTATTTTACTTTACTTTACAATACTTTGTGTACAGTTTTATATTTTTTTGCATCTTGAAATTAATAGTACTGTGTTGTTTGTTTATTTTTTTCTGTTAAGATAACTGAACATTTAAATCTCCTTTGTACATTTAGATATGCTTAGAAAGGCATTTATAGCTGTATTTATAAACTGTACTGTACAATACTTTACAATATTTTACTTTACAATAATTTACTTTACTTAATAATACTTTACTATACTTTACGTTACTATACTACACTACACTACACTACACTTTACTTTGCTACACTATACTTTGCTATACTATACTATACTATACTATACTATACTATACTATACTGTACTGTACTGTACTATACTATACTATACTATACTATACTATACTATACTATACTATACTATACTATACTATACTTTACTTTACAATACTTCCCAATACTTTACTTTATTTTAACAAATGTGACCTGGCCCAGATATACTTTGCATTCGAATTATTAGACACAGGTTTGAACATCTGACAGAATGAGATATCACATATGTCTCAGTTATTTTGCTGTTTTTATGCCTGTGTGGTTTTAAAAAGCTTGGCAGGGAACTGGAAGTGACACAGGATCAGCTGTGGCTCTGTTAGATGAGCACACAACCATGCCAGAGGGAGGAATGCCAATAACACAGGCTTTAAAGAGACATTTTTCATTAAGATGCTCTTAGAGGAACGACAGAAACTGTAGTCACTCGGGGGACATCGGAATCCCTCAAATCTTGTCTTTTTCAGTCAGTCTGACTATTTCAGTCAGCTTTTGCCAATTTGCATTAGATGGGTGAAAAGATCAAACATTGTTCAGGAAGCGTCTCATGTGCACAGACTCACCTGGATGCGAGAGTGTGCCAGATACACGTTTGTCTTCCAGTCGCTGGTCAGCCGGCGGTACTGAGATGACTTCGAGTGCACAAAGTGCTTACTGTGAGATGATCCCCTCTCCGCCACCGTTGAGTTCTGGATGCAGTGAGATGTTCTGGACCACACCGAGAGGATCTTCAGCCTGCGAGGAGACGATGACAGTAACAGAGAAATAAAACATTATTTCAGTAGGAATAAGCAGCAAATTTGCATGTTTATCCCTAAAATATGACTGAATTTTTTACCTATGCCCTTTTTGCCCTCAAGTTCCTCACACAGATCATGCTCATATTCACACAAATTTGTCTACACTATTAACAATGACAATGGACCCGTTCCAAAAAATATTAATAAAGAAAGACCAATTTAAGTAATAAATCATCCATTCATATTTTAATCAATTATACAAAGAAAAATATCTTAACGGGAATATGAAAAAAACTTTTACTGTATTGTCTGGTCATACTGCAAAAACATTCTTGCCTTGTTTTCATTTAAAACAAAAAGTGACATTGTTAAATCAAGATACAATGAAAAAACAAATATTCTATACAGTATTCTGAGAAATTAATTAAAATGAAGAGTGTTTACAATTAAAACAAGAACAAATCTGCCGATGGGGTCAGAAAAATCAGATCAATTCAAGATTTTTCATGCAACATAGCTTCATTTTGCATAAGTAAACGCGTCTTCACTTTTTTGAACAAGAAAACAAGACAAAATGCAGTACAAGAACATTTAATCATCATTTCTGCTGCACTTTTATAGTATTCATTTAAAGAGGCTCATGCAATTTAGCTGAAAATTTGTTGATGTGACCACACCTTCATTTTTCACAAATACCTAAACACTGTTGTTCCAATATGCAGCTACTGACCTCTCATGATGAGGGCACGTCTGTAACTCAGAACGAGCGCAGCCAGATGGATTGATGGACAGTGGAAGCATCAACAAGGGATTACGTCCATAACGGAATCGATACCTCGAGCACGCCTCCACACCCGGCAGCTACAATACAGTAAAACATCAACCAACCTCACACAACTGGACATCTCACTCTACAGTATGCACTTGATAGTGATAATAAGGTTGACAGCACTTACCGATTCAGCAATGCGGGTGACTGCTGAGACGGTGAGCCCAAACAGGTCCTCTCCCTTCAGATAGATGGGGAAGAGTCTCAGCATGCCCGTCTCAGACCTCCTCTCAGCCACAGGCCCAAGAACCTTGTCCCAGACTCCTACAGCACACACAAACAAATAAAAAAAATCACGATGTCAGGTAGGACAGGTAAGATTATTTTTGACTGGTTTAAATGAGAGATACACAATTACACTGAAATGTAAATGATAGGGCATAGTGTGATATTAAACTTCACAAAGCTGCAATTTAATTAGTTAAAATAGATGTATGGTGTGCATGTTGATATATTGGGGCAGTTCGTCCTCTATTACACATTCAGAGTACATATGGGGCTCATCAATGTGTTTTTTGTGATTTTAAATATGTGCACAACAAAACACATGTGAATGCACAGAGAACAGTTACTCTTTTGGCAGTAGCTTGTGAACAAAACATTGTGAGCTGTTTAATATGAAACTGCTGTTTCGATACGATTTTATGTCTTGTTAATGTTTTTATCATATCATAGTTCAGACGACCTCTGGAAATACAAATATACCTGCTCATCAATTTTGATACTCAAGATTCTTAAGCAGACATTCACTCAAGACTTAATGGCCATTATTATTAACTTCTTATTTACAGAACGGGGTAACTGCACATTTAAAATACTGTTTTAGATGATTGACAAACTGAAATTGGTTTATCTATTAATTTATCAATCATTTTTTTCTTTTCTTCCTTTCCAGGGTCAATCAAAAAGAAAATAGGTCATGCTGAATGATAAGCCAGATACAGTGTAAATGACCAAAACACGCTTTTAAGCAAAAAAGAAAAGCCTGGTTTTTATTTTGAAATTTCTAGGTTTGCCTATTTTCAGCTGCTCGTGATGAAGAGAAAATAAACACTCTTACAACATAAACACCATAAAGTAATCACTGTCATAATTCCTCAACAGCAATCTATTGTCAAATGCTGCGTCCGAAATCGCATACTGCTTCAGTAGGTACTACATTTAAAACCGAACGTACTACTCGAACGTTAAAACAGTACGTTCTATATAGTATTAATGTGAGTAGTATGAATGGAATTCGGACGTACTACATCCGCCATATT
>JAUCNO010000663.1:15088542-15098719 GCA_032353835.1 Enteromius viviparus
CTGTATGATAATAATAATATTTTACCTAATATGTTAATATTAATATTAAACATTTTATAAATATCATCAATAGATTTCCCCCCCCAAAAAAGTAACCAATTAGTTTTTCATTTTGAAGAGACCTCTTATTTTCTCTTGCATATTTAATATTGCTCTTTAATTAAGCAAAAACATTTTATCCGATTATTCGATGACATTTTCTGTAGAATAATCGATAACTAAAATATTCGATAGCTGCAGCCCAAACTGTATAATGACAATTTAAATATGTTAAGTAAATGCTTATTTTGGAATTACATTACATTTAGTAAGTTAGTAATAGTGTGTTTGTTTCATAATTTGATGAGTAAGACCAATGTAGACTGTATTACTGATATCCCTAATTATTAAACACTTACGGGAAAATCCTGGTGAAATATTTGGGGGATTGGGTCGTGCCATTTGAGGAGCAAGCTTGCCATCCTAAATAAGAAATGAACAAAACATTTAGACAATCTGAAATTACTACACTCCTACTCATAAGCATAAAATTAGCAAAAACATTTAATAAACACACAAGAAGCATTTATGTTCAGCTGAAATCTGAAGAATTTTGTATGGGATTCTACAAGCTCAGATTCAACATGGACTTGCTGATAAGAAGAAATCTCACCTGTCCAGCCAACTGCACTGGAGTTCCTCCTCCATCAGGGCCTGGTAGCGCCTGCCCTGTCTGGACACTAATTGAGATTACAGGAAAAGCCATTAATGAAAAAGTTCATACACTGATAAAAAATAATACTATTTTAGTCTAATAAACAAGACCATTAACTCACTTGTTCATGACCACAGGAGACATTCCCATGTTGTTCTGGACCATCATTTTATTGATTCCTTTCAATGCAACCATCTTTGCCTTCATTATGGGGTCTGTTATAGCATCAAAATCTGAATAAATCAATGAAAAAGTATACATATTTTAGTAAATTATTTTGAAGTACACATTCTGCCACATGCAAAACAGAGAAAAACCTTATCTTGGATCAAGAAAGAGCAGAACTAAATATTATTACATTAGCTGCACCTTACCTATGTTGGGGAAGAATGAATCACTGGAACGCTGTCTTATCATAGCTTGCATTTGCTTCTGCTGCTGCTGCTCCTGTCTTTCCTGATCCAGGAGGTCTTGGAGAAGAAGTGGTTGCTCCTCCAGAAGCAGTGGTCTGTTCTGACCGCCTTGCTGTGACAGCAATGCCTGTTGAACAAGAATACTGTGTTGTTCCCCTGAGAGTACAGCATCCTTTTGATCCAAATCAAAAATATGGCTTTGTTGCTGTTCCTGAATGGAGCCTGGGACTTCTAATGCACTTTCACCATGAGAAGACACCAACGATTGGTCAATACTGAGGCCGGTATCCATCCCCTGCACTGAGAAGTTTCCCTGCCCCAGCATAGTGCTACTGAGTGACACTGTAGCTTCCTGACTTGGCGTGTTGCCTTGTGCTGATGAGTGTTCCTGCTTCTGTGTCTCACCTTCTGGTGGTACATTGATTAGCATGCCTGAAAGCACTGGAGTAGCATTGGGGTGAACTCCAGACTTTGGTACTTGTAAACTGGCATCAATATCACCCTCAAAGCCAGCTTGATTAATGGCAGCACTATCATTTACCTGATTCTTACAAGATGTGTCTTGGGACAAGCAATCTTTAATTCCATTTTTGCTATCCTCCTCTGTTTTCAAGGAACCCAACACCTGATCCTGAGGAACGTCTGGACTGATGTGACCTTGAGACTGAGCAGTTTTGTCCACCACTTCCTTCGCTGTCGATGTTGAACATGATGATGATGAGCCATCAAAAAAATCAGTCTTTTTCTCTGCTTTTGTCTTTTGGAAATCAGACGTGTCAGTGTGGTCTTCTATTTGATCACTGAGATCCAGGTCCTCGCTTAGATCTAAATCAGCATCAGCATAGGCAATTATATCAAATTTCCCAGATGTTAAGAAGTCATCTAGATGCAGGTCATTCGTCTCAAGATCCAAGTCCTTTCCATCATCTGGATCGAGATTTAAGTTCTCTAAATCGGCGTCCACAAGGTCCTTCACCTCAACATCTTCAAGGTCCTTCACAGCAGATTCATCAGTATCGATCTTCTCCTCAGGTACTTCATTTGTGGATAAAGGGACTTCAATGTTTTGGACAGCAGATGTAGCAGCAATACTTGTAAGTAAAGGAGCACTGAGAGTCTCACTGGAAGCAGGCTGGCTTATAGACCTTGTCAGGGGGATTTGTGGATGCCCAATTCTCAAAGGAATATTGGCTTGTTGTAAATTCCCCAAGCTGAGAGATGCCTGCATGTGCGTATTAGCTACCTGAGACTGATTCATTGTGTCCATTGGCTTTGGAACTTGATTGAAGGGGAATCCCATTTCTTGGCCACCCATGAAACCTGGGTGTCGTTGCTGTGAGGGCGATTCCATTCGATTTCCCTGCATAGTAGGAGCTCCAAATGAAAGGCGAAGTCTGCTATCTGGTGCTCTGTGCCTCAGTTCTATAAAAGGCTGCCCCATGATATTATGCTGTTGCACATGCATCCCACGAGGAGGTAAATGTGGGGTTACTAAAGGGTTGCCTCCTATTGATTTCCCCAAGTCCATAGACATGGATCTTCTCATCTGTGGATGAGCATCAATTATTGGGTCCTGCATCTGATGCGGTCTTTGAGCTCCTATAGGACCTTGGACATTAGGATTGAGGGGCATCCTAAAATCAACAAAAGAACATTATGTTTAGTGTTTTTGAATAATACTAGTACCTACATTTCAAACAAACCTTTTGAAGTATAAAAATTCACCCACCTTGGCCCAAGCTGCCTTATATTTGAATCAGCATCAGCAGGAAACTGTGGTCTAGGAAACTGTCCTTCAGGAAAATGCCCCTGTTGATCTCCTGGGAATGGCCCATGGAATCTCTGAGGGGCTCTCACAGCTCCTGGACCAGGATATGGTGGCGGTGGACGATTGAACATTTCACTCTGTTGGCCTACAGACTCCTGACTCCAGTGTTGAGGGGTTCCTGGAGGCATGGTGAGAGGATGATCCTGTACAGTCTTATCTTGACGCATGGCACTCTTCTGCTGTTGCTGTTTGAGGATCAGCTCTCGAATACGCTGACGCTGTAAACAAATGAATATTGTGTTAATTAAGTGTGGTACAAGTTATATATTGTAACTAACACATTGCACTTCATAAGCAAATAAACCCCCTTAAATAAAGTAGCAATGAAATAAAACCACACCTGTCTGAGTCTTTCCTCAGCTTCAGCAAGAGGTACCGTTTGAGCTTCAGCGCTGGCCTGGCCCATGGGGTGGGAACTCATACTCTGTACCAAACCTTGTTCTTTATTTTCTCCACACTGAGGATGTGGAAGCATGGGGGCCTGCTCAAAAGGGTCATGGATGGGAGTCTGATTGGGTCGACTGGGTATTTGCTGAGATACGGTTTCATCTGTCATGCCCAAGTGTTTAAGGGTCTGAGGTCCATGTTTTGTTGGACTGGCAAAAGAGTCTTGCATCAAGACTTGAGGAGAAGAGAATGGATCTTGATTAGCCATGGGCCCAGGTAGCAATCCCTGTCCGACTCCTCCAGGATGAGGTGTTCGTGATGGATGTACACATGAATCATTAGGTAATGACTGGGACCTTCCCAATGACTGTACATGAGGATCAGGCCCTACAGGGCGGAGCAGTCCAGGGGGTTGACCAAAAGGATCAGGAGTCCTTTGGTGACTTTGAGACTTGGGGAATCGGTCTGCCATTCCTGGACGTGGTGTCCCAGGAAGTTGAGCGTAAGGGTCAACTGACATAGGGGACATTATGCGGTTTTGAGTTTGCTGCTGAGACTGCTGGGGGAGTTGATTTATCATAACCGGATGACGAGGTGGAGGCTGCTGTGAGTATGGCTCAGGATCATGTGGTCTAGGTGTGCCTGGCATTCTAGCGTATGGGTTAGAAAACGGAGATGGGGCAAATGGGTCACTCGAAGGTCTTGGTGTAGCAGGCTGTTGTCCATAGGGATCACACTGGGAATAGTCTGGCCGAGGGGTGGAAGGGGCCCGAGCATATGGGTTGCAGGAAGGCTGGCGTGCCATTGGCCCAGGCTGAGAAAAAGGGAGGGTTTGGGGCTGACGTGAAAGCCTTTGATTTGCATAGCCATCACCTACTGCAGGACGAGGAGTGAGCGGAGGCTGTGCATAAGGATCGTTCTGTTGATTCTGGGAAAATGGTTCAGAAGAACGAGGGGGCATCATTGGTCTTTCGAAGGGATCCCCACTTGCTCTCCGTGCATGCATACCTGCATATTGTTCCTGAGCCTGAGGGGGTGGCATAGGTGTTTTAAAGACCTGGACGGACCCTGATTCATTGCTGCCTGGGATAGGAGTGAGTAAAGGACGAGCATATGGGTCAGAGAGTATCATCCTGCCCTGGGGCATCCTCTGGTAGGCTTCCTTTCTCACAGACACCCTAGAGAATGGATCATGGCCTGGGGAGCCAATTAGATGCCTCCCCTCCACTGACTGACTTGCTCTGGGAGGGCACATAGGTTTGAGAAAAGGGTCTGCAGCGCCTGCCGGCCTTGGGGTGTCTGGGGGCTTGGCATAGGGGTCATTACATATGGCTGTTGGAGAGCCAATTGGCTCTGAAAGACCTCTGGGAGATTTCCCTGATTCCGAGTTACGGCGTGGAGTTCCCTGCCCAGTAGGTGGTGGTCTGGGTGTGCCTACCATTTTGGTGTAGGGATCCCAGGGTGATGAAGGTCTTGATCCAGAGGAGCTTGGGGAGAACATCTGAGGGCTCTGTGGCTGAGATCCTGAAGATGGCGGTGGTGGATGAGGGCGCAAAAAGACGTCATCTGGGGAACACGATGTGGGCGTGCCGGGCATCTGTGATTTTGAAACCCCATTTTTTGAACTGGTCTGCTTGGGAGACATGTTTTCACTGCTGGAATGCACAGATACTGGACTCTTCAGGTGACCAGAAGAATCATGCTCAGATTGGCTGATTGATGGAAGTTGTTGCTGCTGCTGCTGAAGTTGTTCATTCTTCACCTGCTCAAGTTTCTGTGTAGCTTCGATCTTAGCTTGCTGCTTACTTTTCTGTCTCATTTGCTTCAACAATAAGTGAAAAAGTACATAGAATATATTAAATAACACAAATATGTAATTACATAATTTACTACAATTGTAATTAGATTCACTGAATAGTAATAAATCAAGCTAACATCAATATAACATCAATCTTTATTTTTATTAAATATTTTATATTTCTGTCTTTTGACAAGTTTAAAGAAAATATCACATTTCAAATATTCCTTTCTGCCCACTCAAGTATTTTTTAATTTTTAAATCTGCTCATGCAAACATTTCAACATTAAAACACTGTAGCACAAAATGCATTTGTGACATATTTGTTGCATTGCTTTTAATGCAACTCCTCTATTATTCTGCAACCTGGTTTGATATCCACCACCAGAACAAACATGCATTGAAATAATTCTCATTGAAAAATAAAACCTGTGTTTCAGTTTTACAAACAAGACAAGTTGAAGTCATAGAAATGTAATTGTAAAAAACAAAACATTTCTGGCTGTAAATAAGTTATTAAGTGCTTTTCCAAACCAATCTTTGTAGAGGACTCACCTGTCTAAACTTCCATTCTTGTTCATGCTCTGATTCCTTGTGCTTCAGTGGATCTTTGAACAGTAATTCCGGATCCAGTGGTGGAATAGCAGGATCAAACACTTCTAAAGGCTGCTCTGGTTGAGGCGGCTGCCGCTTAATGGTCTCGTTGGACATTTGAACTTTGTTAATGCGCAGGGCTGCCCTGTTATCTCTGGCCTTTTGCTGTGAATGGCAGAGAGGTTGTGCAGTGTTGATATCAAAGTAAGACCACTGAAATTCAAAGGTTGCATACATTTGCTAACATTACATGGTTTTTAGACTAATTGTCTAAAAGCGTTTTTATTTTAAGTGGCACTCATTCACGTCAAGGTAATGTTCCCTTTAATCATATCTTTTGAAATGCATTTATCTCTTAGTCCGTAATGAGCTCCTTGGGTCCAATCTATTCTTTTGACTTTGAGCAACACTCAAGGGTCCCCATATCCTGCTGAAATAAATTCTAAGGTGGTTAATTCAGTTTAGTTGTAACCTGATGCTGTCTAACAGATAGACCAGCAAAGCCATGTTATTCACCAGGAGGATTACAAACATAGCATATGCTGGTGATGATGATAAACTTAATGTATTGCAGCAGATACTCTGTAACTTACCACATATGGAGCCCGGTCCTGTGAACTTGCTTTTCTCCAAAGTTTTGCAATTTGTTTTACTCGAGTTGACCAGTCTGTATAGTTATAACATAAACATAAAAGTATCTATTAGAAGTATAACACTGAGGAATATTAAAAAGAGATTGTGTCCATTAAGGTCAACATGTAAATCTAAATATACCAAATTAACTTTCTTAATTGCATTCATATCTAAAATGTTTAATGTATTTATTTGTATTTGATGCACACTTTTGCAACAACCACATATTTATCAATTTGTGTAATCCTCCAACCTCAGACTATCTGAAAGTTTTTGCTATGCATTGCTATGGATTGTCTCTTGTCTTTATACAGTATATGCAAATATATACATAGAGAGAGTGTATCGGATTGGAACATCCCTATAAAGTAAAATGGGTTCCTAATAGCAAATCATGTTGATTGTAACATCCTTTATTGGTTTTCAAAGCTCTATATGACAGATCGTTGTAAAATTCCTTAGCTGACCTGGATATTCTTCCTTGAGGTTCAGGAAGTTGACATTAGTGTACAAGACCGGTGCGACAGTGGCAAGTTCTCCGAGCGTTTCTTCTTTCTCCCACTTCAGAGTGCTTTTCTGTGCGGTGGACATGGAGTCTCCTTCAACATCTGAGGCAGCGGCTGGAGCAGAGGCCGAAGCTGACCCTGTAGCGGACCATGGACCAGCAGTCTCCTGCGCTATCAGATTGAACTTCCTGTCCCTGTACGGGAGACATAACAAATCAGAACAAAAAAGTCATCTAGAAATGCTGATTTAATCAAACAGCCACCACATTTTCACCTACTGAACAAAAATGACGAAGGTAGTCTGTTTATTTATTATTATTTTTTCAATCTATTGCAGTTTAGATGTGAGCGTGCATATGTCTGAAGAAACATCAAGGCTGACCTAAGATTGTCTGAGAAAGGCATGTGTTGCATTGAAGGGATATTTCGAGCCATGTCAGGCCCTGCTCCAGGAGCAATTTGGGACTGTGAAAACTGCTGTTTGGGTTCCATCAATCCATTCATCACTGGCATTCGTGAAGACATTCCTGAAAAACATACCAAAACAACTGAGCAACGGTGTATTCAACAATACTTGTAACATGGAATGTAATAAAGTTTGATAAACCTTAGTTTGTAAAAAATGTGTTTACAGTTATGCTTTTAAAGGGTTAATCAAAATGCCACAGACGCCATCAACTGAGCTTTTACAAAACCTAGAGCATTCTGAAAATGTGTAATGTGTGATTTTTGAAGAATGTGCAATGCACAAATACCACATTTACCAAATTGCAATAATAATGTCAATTTGTAAAGTTTCTGCCCCTGTTTGTCATTTGGCAAACAACCTAAACTCTCAAAATCATGCTGGTTCAACAATATAGACTTCTTTAATGATATCACGCAGGTAGTGGAGTACACATTTTTCATAATCAAGACTTAATGAATTAATGCCAGATTATAGCTGTAAACTTTGATTAAGTCAATCATCACTCTTTACAATGTTTTTATTCATTTAACCAGCTAAAAGACATTGAATGTAATTTAAGAAATGAAAGAAATAGATTACACTGCATGTTTGCTTGTTTATTTTGCTCAATAGCAAACTAACAAGAACTAGGCTTCTAACCACAGGTCAATAGTTGTAGTTCCAACCACAACTTTCCAAAGCTATTTGAAAATATTTGTTGGAAATATGGATTCAGGAGTCACTGAGCTATGCTGATACAGATGGAGCTTGCAACCACAGTTGGCTAACTATGCTTTTGGGAAACCCACCCTTAATGGAGAGGCTCAAATATTACAGAATTGTTTTGATAGTGCCACATTCATTTAAAAATAAACCAATGAATGCTACATACAGTTGTGCATTAAAAAAACATCATACAAATGTTACTATCAAAAGACAACAGCTAAATTAGAGTCTTAATCATGTCACTGAAACATTACGTGTTTTACTAAACAAACCTGAGTTGGTTTGGGAGGGATGTAAACCGGGGCCCGCAGGACCTTGCAGGGTCTGGATCTGTTGAGGCATCTGAGGAGCTTGGCTGGTGCTGGGGCTCAGGACAGCTGTGAAGAGGTCCTCCACGTCCTTCCCGCCAAGCTCTGCAAGGAACGGGTCAATGCTTACAACATATCGAAGGAACGCGTTCCCTGGCAGTTGGTGCTTTGAGTTTATAACCTACCTGGTATTTTGTAGAGTCTGCTGAGTATTGATTCTGTAAGGCAGAGAGATTTGGTGTTTGCATTTAGATGTTTCGGTGAAAAAGTATTACTATTCAACAGTGCATGCATTTGTGATATACAGACCATCAGTGACCATCTTGTCCAGTTCAGGGCTGAGGATGCCATCCAGTGGCTCCTCGGGCACCTGGCGGGGGTGAGCCCGGCCCAGATGAGATTGAGATGAAACAGATGCGTCTTCTGTTAAAGGGGCAACATCCAGACCTATACAAACACAAGTGCACAAAAACACAAATGGTGTAACATTCATCTCAGCAAACTAAAACCGTGGATCTGAATTTGGGTAAGTCATGGTTGATCTTTAACACGTTTCCTGCATTGAACTAAATCTAATAAGCAAAAACCGGAGCAGGTTGTGCATCTTGTTATATGAGTCATTTCTGAGTTGGGCAAAAGTAATAAATAACCTGTGCAGCAAATGATTCAAATAGAAGTACTACAGTGTGCTCTGAGGGAGGTCAGACTGCCTCGTCTTCCAAGGCTGCTTTTACAGCAGGGATGAGAGCTCAACATCTTTCACAAATTACTAGGGTCGGTTCCTTTTCATCAAACCAAGGACTCGCGCTGGAGCAGTGCCCATATTCTTCACTCGTCCATTCAGGCAGAGGCCCTGACTGCCGCGCATGGGAGGACGGACATTCATCTACGCCTTCGGTTTTCCCTAGAACATATCACTTCTGTGCTGGTGTAAGAGAAACGTCCTTGACTACTGGTGCTGCATCGCTGCGTCATTCTCAGTATGCTTGGTAATGTAAACTAAATGGACTGTGTGGTGCATAATGCTTGGATTCAGGTATAATGTGTGGATTGCGGGTGATATGTCAACAATCGAAAAGTAAAGCAAACGTTCCCATAAAACAAGGGTGCAAGAGAACAGAAGAAAATAATAATTTAAACATGATCATGAGCGCTTACCAAATGGTGAAGGAGAGTACTCAACTTGGAAAGGGCAAAAATCAAGACCTACAAAGATCCAAACCAAACACAATGAGGGATCAGCACCATGAAGAGAGAAAGAAAGATTCTGCAGATGATTCATACACAATGTAAAACAAAATGAGCTAAGAATGACAAATGGAAATGCCCGAGAAAGCAATATAATGAAAAGACAATCAAGACCTTCTCTTAAAGAGCATTCATATTTAGATAATAAACTATTTATTATTATCCATCTATTAAAAAAAAACAAAAAACTAATTCTTAGGGGTGAAAAATAAGGTGCATTTCAACTGAATAATGACTATTTACTTTTGTCTTTTCAGAGCTGCTTTTTAACAGAATTGAATTTTTTATACTCAATTTAAAGCTGCTTTGAAATAATGCTGGCACTTGATTAATCACATCCAAAATAAAATAAAGGGTTTGGTTATGTGTGTGTACTGTGTATTATATATAAACACACACACATGCATTATATATTATGCGTATATCTATTTATAAATAATATAAATTCCAGGAATATGGATACATATATTTACATGCATGTAAATATTTTCAAAATATGTGTGATTATTTATACACCATATTACCAAAAGTATTCGCTCACCTGCCTTTACTCATTCTATGAACTGAAGTGCCATCCCATTCCTAACTCATAGA
>JAUCNO010000663.1:15101258-15114017 GCA_032353835.1 Enteromius viviparus
GTGGCAAATGGGGTGGCAAGGCTTTTTCTTAGGGTGGCAATTGCCACCCCCTGCCACCCCGGTAGATCCGCCCCTGGTTGGTCAAATGTTAGTGGAACATTAATGTAAGGAAACGACTTCATACACTCACTAAAATTCCCCTTGGCACCGGCTAGTTCATTCTCAAAAGAATAGCTGCAATTGTTTTTATGATGTGAAAAGTGTGTGTTAAGTGTACATTCTGATACCAACTGATAACATCAGTTCAGAAACATGCATTTTAGAGAGCATCAGACCTCGGTTTCCTGCAGGATCTTCAGGTAGTCGGGCAGAGGGATTTCTGGAGCTGTGATGAGCTCGACGACTTCTTTGGCATCCTCAAGAAAGCCAAGAGGGATCTTAAAGGGCACCTCATCCAGACAGGACATTTCACTCTTATCTGAAAACAGAAATGGCAAATAAAGAAACACTGACACTAAACCAACCTTATCTGTGCCCCAGATCTCTCATTATAGGTTTTTTAAAGTAGACCATCTGTCAAGCGTTCAGAATGTTAGAATGATTTCTGAAAGAATCATGTGATGCACTGGAGTCATGATACAAAAAAAAAATACAGCTTTGCACCACAGGATAACAAGCGTCTTTTAAATATCTTTCACAATAATAATAATGCATGACAAAACATACACCTATGTGTTCTACGCGTGGCTGAAACTTCTCTATTTTTGTTTACCTGTTACACAATAGTAAGGAGACTAGGGGATTAAGGATTAAAGATTACAGAGACACGACCACCTGCCCGTCTCAACGTCACTGCTGTGTACCGTGACACATGCTTCATCATATGTGCACCTGTCAGAAACCTTACTGAAAGAGATGATGCCCTTATTTTCAAGATTAGTTATCTTTTATTAGCTAATTAGTAGCTAATAGAAGTTATCTTCAGAAAAATTGGCCCAGAGTTAATAGAAAAAGCACCAGACGGCCTTCACTTTGGACAGATTCTCAGATCTGATCCTAATATGCCGCTCCACACCTTTTTCACCAGATGGTTTTAGATTTTCAATCTGAGCTGAGTCTTAACAGCCAGATGCTCGGTAAGCTCTTAAGTTGTTTACCTTCTTGTGCACAAAAGAACAATGGAAAGTTCAATAAGTTGGAGTATTCCGCCTAAAACTGAGTGATCTACATCAATGCCTCACAGAACGAAAGTGTAGAATTTACTTTAATGCTAAAGAAAACCTACTGTAATACACAAGTATATCTAAACTAATCAACACTTTACATAAAAGTTTCATTTGTTAACATTAGTTTAACTACATGAGTTAATGTACTAACAATGTACCAGCATCTTATTTTACAGGCCTCTTTCTTAATGTAATGTATAACTAGGTAATAAATCTACACCTAAACCTCACCTCTTTTATTATATTACCAGTCTTTTCTTAGGTATATATACTAGTATACTGTGCCTAATGTACAATAATAACAAAATAACAACTATTAAGCTAAATTAATGTTCATTTTAGCATTTATTAATACATTAATATAAATCAGAATTTGTATCATTATTATTTAAGAGGCCAGAATTAACAAACTAACACGGAACAGTTTTATTTATTTATTAACATTAAGATAAATAAATACTGCAATGCATTACTTATTGTAAGTTTATGTTAGATTAACATTAATTAATAGTAAATTAATTAAATTGTAAAGTGTTAGCAAACTCTATTGGTAAAAAAAAAAAGCATAATATTACGGTAATTTAGGAATTTTAAATAATAATACATTTAAATATTTCAGAAATCTATTCTTAAAAACTGCAATATTGTAATCACATACTAAAAAAATGTAGTATACATTTTATAATAATTTTTTTCATGTAATATCTGCAAAAGAACGTTTATTACATTTGAAATCGTACATATTTCTAAGCTTAATTACTATTAAACATTTATAAAATATATAACTCTACATTACATTTATATTACATAGGCCTTAACAGAAATCAAACAGCCTTCATTTAAACTTATTACATTAACAACAAAAACCCTGAATGCAATGAATATTATTAAAAAGAATTCCAAATAAATATAATTAAATGCATTTTTAAACAATAGTTTATAAAACAACAACAACCTATAATTTCAATAATTAAAGTACATTAGCCATTTAACACATACTCCGCTCAAAAGTACTAGTTAGCGGTGAGTTGTGATGAATGTTTACTCACCTCTGGGTCTCCTGCGTGTGTCTGGTCTCTGTGGTGTGATGCTGTGGGTTGATTCCTCCACTCCACTAATCCACTGACACAACACACACACACACACACTGATATTGGCAGTTTACCTGAGCTGTTCACACCTACAGGAAGTCAACCTGAAGCAGCCACATTTACAAAATCTTCACATTTATTTTCTTTGACAAGTAAAGCATAACTTTGCCGTGTCAAATATTACACAAACATACTGGATCTGTACATATCTAGATGTGTTATTATTTGTAAACAACACAATCAACCTGATTGTCTTAAGCAGTCCACAGATAAACAATATGATGTAATCAGTCTTCTGGTGTTTTCACTGAACAACATGTGATGTGTTTTGAAGGACCATTAATAGACTGAGCTTCCTTCAAATACATGTCTGAATCTCTTTCAATAAACTGTACAACTCATATTTCACCCCAAACCTAAGCCTATTCTGTATATCACACTTTTTATTTTGGAAGAATCCCTATTCTCATAAGGCGAAAAACAAACAAACAAAAACAAGAGTATGTATTCGAGTTTATTTACAAAAATAGATAATTTTTGTGGAACAGTTCACCTTTTACACTGTGCATTTAATCCAAATTAAATCTCAATTATTTTGATTAGGTTAAAAAATAACTATACATTCAAGCTAACCAACACAATAAAACCATCATAACATAATACAAATTAATAGTTAATTATTAATTATTATTGATCTCTTTTTGAAAATTAATTCCTCACATACTGTTTTCATGAAAATTTAGCACAAACCTCAATTTTCTTATTACAAAGCAAAAAAAGAAAACATTCCCCTGTGCTATATAACTAATAATAAATAATAATATATCAATAAAACAAATACTACTAAGAAATATAAATGTTAAACAACTTATATATATATGTAGGGCTGGGCGATATACATCGTACGCATATACATGCGCATCTCAGTAAAAGTAAAGCCAGTTCTTTGATTAGCGCTAAATCTTCGTCAGCTGTGTTTAAATGCAGCGCCAGTTTATGAACAGAGCCGTAGATCACAGGGAAGCTGGCGCAGCTTCCAAAGCTTTGACAGGTTGACAGGTTGATTGACTTTGCTGTCTCTATCTGCTGTCTGTTAGCCGTCACGTTGCCGCCTACGTCCCGCCTCATTGCCCATTTTCGATCATCTGGGAGTGATGCGCGGTGACGCGTTGCCAAGATGGTGGCGGTCGGCTCCGCCCACTTTAGGCTTCAAAAATGCTCTTCAGAAACCTACGAGTGACGACACAGACACTCCGTCCATTTTTTTACACTCAATGGTTCAAACCTTGGAATGTGGTGGCTGACCAATCAGAACCCAGTATTCCATGAAGCCGTGTAATAAATATATGTACAAATTAGGGCTGGGCAGTATACACCGCACAATATATTATGCGCATCTCATCAGTAAAGCCGGTTCTTTGATTAGCGCTAAAACTAAGTCACCTGTATTTAGAAGGAACGCTAGCTTATACACAGAGCCGTAAATCGCTGACAAGCTGCGCGTTAAGTTTCGCGGGTGATTCAATTACTGATGAGATGTGCATAATATATTGTGCGGTATTTACCGGTATATACCGGCCAGCCCTTGTACAAATGTACAAAAAAACTAAAATTTCTATATTTTTTTTGTCTTAATCGTCCTTTCCTAGAGAATAATGCTTGATATAGACGCAAAAACTCGAAATCATACCTGGTCATTTTTTATTTTATTTTCTTATATCAGTTAAAAGTCTCGGAGGCAGTGTTTAAACGTGTTTGACACAACAAAAAAATCTGTTTTGCCAGAGAATTTCTGACTAAGTGTGCAAAGACCTTTTTTTTTTTAAGTCCATAATAATACCTAATCTTAACCTGTGTTCTCTTAGAAAGGGTAACGCCAGGTGACAGAATTTGTACTATTTGTCTTGAGAGTTTAATAAAATCTCCATAAATCCCTTCCAATAACTATCCAGCGATAGCTTAAGGAAATAAAAAGATGGGTCTTACCTGTCATTTGTTTTTCATCCAGTTGCTTCTCTTCACTCGGCATCTCGCTGACAGGCTGGTGAGCTTCTGCGTCTTGAACTTCGGCAGGCTCCGAATCACTATTTGACGGAACAGGCTGTGCATTTTCTTCTTCCCCGTGTGCTTGAATCTCCCCCTGGATTCCTTCTGCATCCTTGCGCACAGGATCTGATTCAAAGCCAGCGTTTCTACAGACGGAACATATGGGATCTTCTTTGGACTGTGGATGTGCGTGACCTTCACCTGGACACTCACATTCTGGGTTAAACCACCTGAAGAAAACGAGGCAGCCAATGATCCACATGGACTTTCTGGAAACTGCTACTGTACTAGACTACAGGTTTGCGATGGAAACGTACCTTTTGCATTGATGGCAAGAAAGCAGGTCTTTGTGGACATCGGGATCTACGTCGCTGGGACACAAGCAGGGGACGGTGGTGTCCTGTTGATCGCCACAGTTTTGGCACAGCAGGCTGTTGTGGTGCCATTGATCACTGCTCCGGGTGCCACACTCAACACACATCCGGCAGTTCTACACAGACACGGCTACCATAAGCTACACTGCATTCAATAAATGGGAGATGAGGATAATGTCTCTCAGAGATGCCCATACCTTACACCTCCAGCCGTTGGTGGGGATAGAGTCCATAGCCGGCTGCAAGCAGAAAGTGTGATAGCCTTTGTCGCACATATCGCACACTAGCATTTTAGTGTCTTCTCCAGGCTCCCTGAAAGATACAAGGACATAGTCAATCAGTCTTTTTAATTCTAAAAATGCGTTTTTGTTTTTTTGTAATGAATGCACTCCTACACTGTAAAAAAATATTGTCATTTTAACAGAAAAATGCATTGTGCCTAAAAATCTGTTCATTGGTTAATAGTACATCCTTTTAAAATAAATAGTGAATGTAACAGGGACAGATTTACTAACAGCTTGCGCCAGCGAAAACCATCTTTTGTTGTTAAAATAGTACTGTCAGGATTTATGGTCACACTTTATATTAGATGCACACAATGCAAGGTTATAATAGCTTTGGATTTTTCATCAGTTTTTTCGTTTTGACTTTTTGTTGTCACATTCAGTTAGTTTTAATTAGTTTTTAGAGGCAGATTTGCTATTTTTTATATTTTGAAATTGCTTAGTTTTAGTTTAGTTTTTATTAGTTACAGTGTTTTTTGTTTTTGTAAATTATGATACAGTATTTGTCAGGTGCATGAATCAAAATCACCAGAATAAGTACTGTATAATAAAAACTATAACTATAACTGTTTTCACTATTATATATAATGGTTTCTGTTGTCAGAAATAAAAATGAAACAGTGACTGAAATGCACGCCATTATTAGGTTAAACTAGCGCTACCTTACAAGATGTTAATCTAGATTAAAATATATATATTTGCATGTAAAACAGAGTTGAAGCAACATAATATCTATTTTAACTGAAAGCCCTGCTCCTCTCGGCCGCTCGCTGACAGATCAGACACAGAGAGAGGAGTGTGCCGCGCTGGGAGAACAAGAGCCCGGCGCGCGCGGTACTACCAGACACTCGCTGAGGTTTGTCCAAGAAGTCGCTAGATTTGTTGTTTTGTGTGTGTGTGGAGATTTTAATCAAAGAACCGGCTTTACTGACGAGATGCGCATAATATATTGTTCGATATATATCGCCCAGCCCTAGGACTCATTATCAAAGAGATCTCACATAGGACTTTCTTTCGACTTTTGCTACAGCCATCACGCTAGCCGACGGCATCGCAGACAGACTGTGGACACGTGACGCCACAGACTACGTGGTGCCAACACCTGGCTTAAAACTGGCAGCGTGAAGTAAATAGATTTTCATTCAACCCAAAAGGCTTATTACAAAGACGAAAACGAAGGACGTTTTTGCTATAATATTAGTTCGTTTAGTTTTGTTTTAAGTATTTTTGTGTCTGAAATCATTTAAAACAAATTTGTAGGGGTTTCTCTTTCATTTATTAAAATGAATCAAGCAACGCAATTTACTAACAGTTGCGCTCATCATATTTAATGCACTAAAAAAGCACGTCTACAAGCAGCTGCTAATTTATGCCCGTCTTTGTCGATTGTGCCGTTATGGAAATGATCTTGCAGTGTCTGTATTCTTTAATGTGTGCATTTTTAGTAAACCACCTGCGGTTCCATCGAATTGCGCTCTAACACCGATTCGTCGTGTAGTAAATCTGGACCCTAATGTAATTTTAGTCAAATTCTCTTAAATTTACAGTTTTTTTTTTTTTATTGATATATTTTAAGATATCTAAAAAAATATCTTGTTTTGTGTAAAGCTTTGATTGATGAGCTTCATCTAGCTCTCATTACCATGTGTGTTTTTGATAATTGTCAATGTGTAATATAAAGTTAAAACAGAGATATTACTGCTGCAGTAGGTCGATAAAAGAAATCAATAAATAAAAATAAAAATATTGTTTACTGTTTTTATATAAATACAGTTTTTTTTTACGGTTAAGTTCTGGCAACCGCAGCTGCAGTTTTTTCACTCGTTATGTTACCCTATAGATTTTTATATACAACACATCATTTAATGTGTCTTAACCTTAAAGGATGCATGAGCAAATAAAGATGAGCTACTGAAGACGGCTGTACAGAAATGAGTAACAGCGGAAGCACAGACTGGGAAGAATAAAAGGCAAAGCTTGGCTGCAACTCACTTGCATGTCTGACAGACTTTGCACTCGGGGCACTGCCAGCCTGCCCTCTTCAGAGGAGTGACGCTGATGTCCAGACACATGCCGTGGTAGTGCAACCCACAGCTGGTGCAAAAAAGCTGGTCCAGGAGATCCCCGGGGCTGTCGCACAATATACAGTTCGCCTCTTCTTCAACTGAGAGAAAGAGAGATGAGCGGAAAATCAACGTGAACCCTCATTACCATTGAAACCCAAGGCCACAGTGTAACTGTGAAATATTGGTGTAAATTGTACCAACTTTATATGACCTAATGTATTTCCAAATGACCCAATTACCCACACTATAACGTATCTTTGAATGCTTGTTTATGTTCAGAGGGACCACAAAATAAAGACGGTTCTCACATTTGCTGACGGCCAGCTCAATGTGCTCTGTGCACAGGACAGAGCGCCTCCTGAAGTCCTGAAAGGTGCCGGCGGCCCCCGCGCAGGGGTAATGGTACGAGCGATCACACCCCTCCTCACAGCACTTGATGGATGCTCCAAGGCGCTTACAATATGCACAATGCTGTAAAAGAAAAGAGTCACAACACAACTGATGAGAGACTGACAGAGCAGGCCGCAGTTTTGGTGTTAAAACTATTTTAAACACAGTCCTTTGGTGAAACCTCACATGCATTAACTGCTCATCACATAATTAACATTGAAGCTTAACGCTCGGGCAACTAATATTAAAGCAAACAAATCTATACAATGAGACGTGAAAGCTGACAGTGTAATGCCTGTGGTCAGACTAACAGCTAGGGAGAGCTGTGACATAAACCACAATGATGACAGACTGACGGATGTGTAATTATCCCATCATGCCTGTAATCTCCCACAGACCACAGACGAGAGGGCCAATTCATCAAACAGTTGTGTGCAGTATCTCAGCACTATGTAGTGAAACCGTGAAGTCATTGTCATCTCGATGTGCAGCGAGATTCAGGTTTGTGAATGAGAATGATGCAGTCGCAGTAAAGTACAGCAGACTAGAGTCATCTGCCGCATTCTCCACAGAAACATGCTCAGAAACTGTACTGTGCAACTCTGGGAACTAAAACAACTAAGACAAACCTACTAATGGTCGTTATTAGTAGTAGTATTAATATCTTAATTATTATTGATTTACTAGTATTACTAGTAAGCAGTAAAATATACAATACTGATGTTTTATTTCAAGAATTAAACATTCAAGCTTATCACTATTGTAGAAAACTGTCTGAGATAAGAATGCATTACAAATGCTCTAATCGTCTGTTACACATTAATATGACTATTATATAATATAAAAGGGTTTAGTGTTGAATTTCTACAAAAACGAAGACAGAAAACGATAAGTACTAAAAATAGCGATTTAAATTGATTTGTTTACTTAAATAAAAACAATAAAATACACAAATTAGATTAAAAACTTACATTTAAATTGGAAATACTAATGTTGGAGATGAAGTATTAATCGCTATAACTAAAAACAAACAAAACAATAATAATGCTAAACAAAAATGTGCACAAAAATAAATAATACACAAAATTATTGGACTGTAAAATGAAATGCAACGAGTACTGTGTTCCCAAACACACACGCAGAGATAGAGTTCAGAGTATTTTAGGAGTACTATTTTTGTTGAAATGAAAATGTAAATATGTGTAGAAAGCATATCGCAGCTGACAGTAGAGCACACGTGGTGCGTTGAGTGGAAATACTCTAAAATAGCGCTACTGTGACGAGAGACAGGAAATGAATGACTGAATAAGGCTTTTTTTGCTTTGCATAGTATTTTCGTCACTTTATAACATTCAGATTGAACCACTGATGGCAGATGGACTATTCTGAAGATGTCTTGACAGTGTTATTTACTTGGCACAAGCCTCCTGGTTTTCATCTAAAATATCTTCAATTGTTTTGCGAAGAGAAACAAAGCTTTTACGGGTTTGTAAAGACATGTGGGTAATTGATTAACGACATGAATTTGAATTGGAGTAAGCCTTTAAGACACACACTGGAGTGTGAGTCACCTCGATGACAGAGAGAAAAGAGGAAATTAAAAATGAGCATTAAAACAGTTCTGAATATTCAGATTGATATGCATTCATAAGTGACCCTGTACCACAAAACCAAAAAGTGTCAATTATTTTATTTACACACGATATATAACAAATAAGCTTTTAGTTGGGATATGTTTTGTTAGGATAGGACAATATCTGGATGAGATAAAAATATTTGAAAATCTGGAACCTGAAAAAAAAAAAAAAATCTATATATTGAGAAAATCACCTTTCATTGGTCCAAATTTAGTTATTAACCCGTTTAATCCCAAATTTTTCCCAGACATGAAAATATCCAAATGATGCTTTGTTAGCAACCCTTTAAAATAATAAATAATTATTTTTTGACATTTTTTTGGCAAAGTGTGTGAAAAAATGTCTTTTATTTTTGGTCACAATTGTGACCGCTGGTATAAAGCAACAAATGAAAATCACATTTTTGCATTGACAATTCATTTTTATATATCTTAGCACAGCCGTTTTAAACTATTTGATCACATTCTAGGGTTTGCATTATGCAAAACAACTTATGCACATTGATAGGAACAGTGAGATAAAAAAATTATAAAATTCAATAGAAACTGCCATTAGAGTTCTCACCGGTCACTATTGTGACCATCAAGATTTTTTTCCACTCTGTGACCACACCCAACAAATATATATATATGTGAATTCATATATTAATACTACACCCTAAAGATAATATGTACCGGAAATCTATGTCATATCTTTATGTTAACATACAGTACTTTACTAGCTCTTCATTTTGGAGCTTTGATGCAGTTATCATTTTCTCACGGTGCAAACAGGAAATAAAATGCTCTTATCATCTGATAATTTGCACTAATTGTGTAAAACTTCACATATTTAATTGAGACCCTTTATTTTTTCCATATTTAAGGAAGTGCACTAAAACATCAGTCAGTAAGGTTTTAAAAGCATAAAAAAAAATTACGGTCACTATTGTGACCGGTGGGATTAAATGGGTTAACAATGTATATTAATAATCAAAAATTAAGTTTTAATATATTTACAGTAGGAAATATACAAAATATCCTCATGGAACATGATCTTTACTTCATATCCAAATGATTTTTGTCATAAAAGAAAAATTGATCATTTGGACCCACAGTGTAGTGTTGGGTATTGCTACAGATATACCTGTGCGCCTTAAGAGAGTCCAGAGCCACATACACCCTCACCAAGCGCCTACATCTGCCCGTAGCCATCAACAACCACCGCCAAAAACCAACAGCTGCAGCACGCAAGACCTCTGACAACCCACAAGAATTGTGAAACAATGCCGTTTACAGAAACACTCTCGCTGTGAATTACATAATCTTTCCAACCTGTGCTAATAGTTAGACGATTCCTTATAAATATTCAGGGATGGCAAAAGCGTGTAATTCCTGCATCTCAGCTCTACAGTGGCATATCATTAAATGAGTAACAAAGACACTTCGTGGGCCAGGTGATCTAATTGTACTCTTCTCTAATGTTAGCTAGCACAAAGTATAACCGCAACCCATAACAGCTTCCTGAAAACACGCAAGTATTTCCCTCTAAATACACCAGCACTAGCCTGGTGTTCCTTTTTCTTTCCGAATCGATCTGCCTCTCTGTCCATCGTTCCTGCTTAATGAGCTGCTCAGAAAGCAGCTGTCCGCTAAAAGTCAAGCAACACCGCAAGACGAGTCCAGACGTGACACGCCGTCAACCCTCATGTTTACAGCTGCTCTCCGCATCTTGTTAACTGCGCATTTTGTTTCGCACCTACAGCAAATGGACTGCGGTCAAATGGAGTGCCGCGTGATTTACGCACATCCATCCGAGAGCGATTCCACTAAATCTGATGAGCCACCTACATGAACGATTCCATTCAAGCACACTTACTTCTTTAGCTCCGAACTGGCATTTACTATTAAACGCAGCACTGCTGTTAATTCACAAGATCAAATGGCAGAGCGCCATTAAGGAATGTGATTGGAGAGGGTCGCTGCACGGGGGGTGTTAAGTGATGAAGCCACAGCCCCTTTGAGTGCCGTGACCTTTTCTATTTCACAGCTGATCAGCGGCGACCTTTAGCAGCCAGTTAGCTTCCTCCTTCAGCTCTAGTCTTTCAGCAGCACGGTCATACGAGTCAGCAGGTATACGAAGAGCCCACAAACCTATCAGGTGTCACTAGAGTGATATTAAACAAGGGCAAGATATCAACTAAAAATCAGGCCTGCGCAAAAATAACATATGCACACTGATACGTACATGCATTGTAAAAAACTAAGAAAACAATAAAAGATTTAACTTTTAAGCAAATATTTTATTTGCTTTCTCATGTCGGTCTCTCTCTTACCTCATATGCAGCACAATATTTTGTTTAGATAATTTCCTATTAGATATATCAAATGATTTAGTAATCACATCAAAGTTAAAACTTTTCATTGACATAATACAAGAGTGTGTACTGTGTATATTTATTATATTTGTATAAATACACACACATACAGTATGTATTTAAAATAAATTTACTTTTAGTTTTACATTAATATATTTATATGTTAAAATGTATATATATATACGTAAATTATAAATTATAAATTGCTATAGAATTAAATTTTCTGTGATTAAATAAAACTAAAACTATAAAATTGTTTTTAAAAACATAAACTTACATTTTTTTAAATAAAATGATATTTGGAAAATTGCCTTGGCAACAAATTCAGATAAAAGGAGTTAAAGACGAAGTACTAAAAACAATAAAAGTAAAAATGACAAAATAAATAAATAAATAAAAGCCAAATATAAATATTTTTTAGAAAAACAAACAAGCAAAGGAAAATATTTAAAGTAAAATATTATAATAACAAATAACAAGATAAAGCTAATTTTATAAATATTAAAAATAATGAATATAATATTACATCAATAATACTAAGGTAATTATTTTAAAATTACTTTTACAAATAATAAAATCAATAGTTTTAAAATGAATTTCAGAAGATGGTATTAGCCTAACCCTAACCCTAACCCCTAACATGAAACATCATTATGCATACATGATATATTTAAAAACAAACAAACAAATGGCAAATAATATGGACTAACTTCAAAAATACAACATATTCTGGTGTTCAACTATGCTGGAAGCCGAATAGGACAATATCTTAAAACAGCTTCAGGAAACACAGCTGCCGTGGATAAAATGAAAACACGCACATTACGGTCAATCAGCAAAAGGAAAAAAACGCACTTTGATGCATCCATTAACAGAGCTGAGCATTTTAACCCTCATTTGCATAAACTTTCAAGTACTTCAGTGAGGTGATGCAATATTTGCATAAAGTTTACAGTCATTACTTTATTCACAAGTCGTCACATGCTTCAGCCAAGATAAACGTATCAAGATATACAGAGGTATACCCAGCATACCTCTGTGCTCCCTGAGTGGATGGCTTTGTCCACGTTTAGCAGTGATTGATCCTCCGCTTGACACACAAAATTTGACCACAACGCGCAGCTCTGATGAGCCCAGCACTGACCTGCGAACACAAGACAGGGAGAAAAAGATCAGAAGATGGCATTGGATCGTTACAGGAAAATGTAATCATTTCTTTTCAACAGTATATAGGAGTGTTTCAAAGTAGACAGAGAGTCACATTGATTTGAGTAGTCAAGTCAAGTCACTTTTATTTATATAGCGCTTTTAACAATACAGATTGTAGCAAAACACTGAACATTATCAAA
>JAUCNO010000663.1:15114117-15124515 GCA_032353835.1 Enteromius viviparus
CACACTATTCAGAGCCGTCACGCTGAGGGCGTTCCCATAGCGTCTCGTCGACGCAGCTCGAGTTCCTGAAAAGGAACTTGGTTTCTTAACAAAAACATCTTTTCTATAGTTGACTTGGTGCCTCTATGAAGTTTTTAACAAGTTTTTACCCGACTCATCGAAGAGTGTTCGGACGTCAGTGCCGTCTGGGAGACCGACGTGGCGGAGCTCGTCACAGGATCTGCCTCCTCCTTCCACGGCCCCGACACTGCAGGACAGAGACAGACTGGTTACAGGTCTTACATCATATCAACAGTATCTGTTTGACTGACCAATGGTGGACAGGGGTAGGTTATTATTAAATATTACTGTTCTTAGATATTGTTTATTATCAAAATGTATTGGGTTACACTTTAGTTCGACGTCCATTTAGACATTCTGCTTACTATAAGTAACACTGTAACTACATGTCTACTGTTAGGGTAGGTTTAGGGTTAGAATAAGATGTAGTAGATGTTGATGTTGTGGACCCATCCAAATAAAGCATTAGAAGAAATTAAGCAGACAGTCTTCTAATACTCCAATGACTGCTAGTTGACATGTAGTTACTAGAATGCCTAAAGTGGACTACCTTTGATTTTATTTCCCATCAAAGCAGAAACATAGGTGTTAGCATGGTTGCCTTCTTATACAAAGGAGCACAATTTTATTAGCTATTATATAAAGATAACACACATGACCAAAAAGTGCCAATGAAACCTTTATGAGGCAGTCACTTCCCATTCACTCACAATGTTTCCGGTAAATACACTCCTACTCCTTGCTCATCTTACAAGCGGACATTTCCCTGAGCCCTCAGGGAGCGACACTTGAAATAATCTTATTTTACTGCATGAATGACAGTCGCTGCGGATAGCCTTGTGAGCAGCACTCCCACATACTGTGGCGTTTTGGTACAGACACCCCAAGTTCGAATCCCGACACAAAGACCTTTCCTGATCCAGCCCCATCTCTCTCTTACTTCTCTTCCTGTCAGCTCTAATCTGACCTATCCATAATAAACTAAATTTTGATTAGTCAACTATTATTTCTTGTGGTCTCAGTGATGATATATCGGCCGATGCTGATATTTGAAAAATGCCAAATATCGGCCGATATATCATCATTGACAATATATCGGTTCTTGTGTTTGGCCGATGCCAGGCTTTCATTTTGATGGCAGTGCTCACACTCCCCTATCATTACCAGTTCTGGCTAATATGAAATGTCTAATTTGTAAACATTTATTTATTGGTGAAAAATACTTTGTCATTTAAAGTACAAGTATGTTTATTTTACACAGTTATTGTTTAATCCATTTTCAAAAATAATTAAAATTTCTTAAATATAAATTCAAATAAATAAAATTATATAGACCACGTGCTTTCCACGATATTGCAATTGTTTGTAAAAAAATAATATTGGTCGACTGCGAATTATTTCCAATGTTTATCAGCAGCTGCAGCTCTAGTCAACTCCCTATTAAAAACAGCCATTTACATTTCCACTTAGTGACCTTTAAAGGGGTCATAAGATAAGAAAATCTTTTGGCAGTACAAAAAAGCATTTATGTAAATAAGCTCCCCACATGACACTTGTTTGGACGTTGTGGCAACTGTTCTGTCATATGGGCAAATACATTTGCATATGGCTGTCTACAGAGCAAGACTCAAATATCAACAACTAGTTAGTTATACATTATCACACAAAAGGCTCCGCCCACTTGCATTACAACAATTCCCCAAAAACCTGAACAGTAGCTCAGGTTCCGTCGCCACACATACGTCATCAGAATGAGAGGTCTGATTGGTTGTAGATTCGTTCAGTAGTATACAGAGGCATCTGATGGACGCAGGTTAGTAAGGTAGCTTGGCCAGAGTAAGCTCCTATGAGCTTTAAAGTCGCAGAAGCCAGGCTACTCAATTATTTCTGAACAGTATGACATCATACTGCTCGTGCATAGCATAGTACATAAGAATCTTAATTTCCTCTCAACATGTAGTGGATTAGCTTTGTTTTTATGGTAATGCTCCACAGATAACAGAAGAGGGGGTGGGGGAGCAGTAGCTCATTAGCATTTAAAGAGACATACACCAAAATGGCTTGCTGTGAACAGATCTGTTTTTGACAAGGCGCTCTTCTACACGGCCGATGAGGAATTGTAAGAATTATACCAACTTGTGAAAAATGGCACGGATTGTCCCCTTTAACAGCTCGACACCTGTTAACACCAGACACGAGTGCAGAGTCACATTATGTCGAAACAAACAGCATCCGTTATTATCACTAACATTGTCTAAACTAGATACAATATACAATTTCTGGTGTATTTCACACACTTGAACTACTTCTGAAAACAGGACAAATTGAAGAGTACAGCCTTTTATGACAGATTGTCTTGAAAATGAGGCAAAGTGTAATGGAGAGATTTGTTGAACGATGTGGGAGCCAACTGTATTGTATCTCAGAGCAGCCACATCACAAAGCACAAGTAAACAACTTCATAATGCTTTGTCTTTGGATGACGGGTTTTATTTCTTTTGAAGAAAGTTTGTAACCAGGCTGTTTTGGGTCACCATTGATTCCCATAGACTCCCAAGTCAGTGGTGACCCAAAACAACCTAGTTCTAAAAAATATCTTCTTATGTGAAGAACAAATAAATTTGCATGGTAAGGTAGACGCCCTTTTAAAATGGATAATCTCTGATTTAGTTTTTTTTTGGCAAATATATCACTTTTTTGTTTGCAAATGACCCTTTTAATATACAGGTACGTCGACTGAAATTTTCTACCAATTATATGTTGCTGTGGGCGGAGCTACTCAGCATGATGTGTTTAAAACAGAAACCAATAAGGCATCAATGTTTTTTTGCTCTGTGCTATCACTAGTTTGAACAAAAACTTGGTAGTGTAACGTCTGGTTAGGACATGTTTTTAGGACAGGATATCAAAATAAAAAAAACGAAGATGTTATTTATATCTAATTTAATGAAAAGAATAACCAACAATAATAATGGTGCGACCACACTGCCACAGAAAACAAGTAACACAACATCAGAGATGTGATTTTTTCCAAAATATGTTTCCTTTGAATGTAGAACATTTACAGAACCTTTCATTGATCTGGCACCAGCTTATTCGCAAAATATGCTACAGTGTCAGTCTGCCAAATATCAAATTAGACCACCCAACTGCATCCAAGTCCAATTAATCCCTAAATAAATGGTCTCTGGCTGCTCTGCCTTTAAAAAGCACTAATTATGAAATAAAGAGCAGAAAACATTGAAATTGGTCATTTGTCATTGCATCAGCTTTATATATAAATAAATAGGAATATTAAAACATATTTTTACTTACATCTTAAAATTCTACTGACACCTAAAACTTATTCTAACAGTCACCTGGGTTATATATACAAGCAAATATATTTTATTTTTAAAATTACATATATTTTTTATTTAACTCGCCGTACTAAAAGTAATTTTTAAAAATATATATTTAAAAATATATATGACTATAACTTAAAATTAGCAAGAAAAACTGAACACACAAACACACACAGCAAAATATATAGATAGATTATTTTTAATTTTTTTTAAGAGCTTAATATCCACTTAGCATATATTTTAGGTGACTTAGTTAAAAAAAAATTTGCCATGTCTATTAAATTAGTATCCATCTGTAAATGATCTTTAAAATTGTGCATGTCTATAAATTCATCTACACTTAGAATTTTCACTAATTATAACGATATACGAAAAGGCGTATATCATTGTAAGTGATTAAATGATTAAACCTTAATTAATAAGGTCATATCACGTACTTAATTCAATTAGAAGGTTTCCCGGTCCTGATTTCTATACAGCACACAGAGACTGAGAAGAGTGAGATGAATTTGTACATGCTGTTGAACTGCTGGCCCTCTATCACGAGTCACTGGCACCAGGAGAATGTTAATTTATTCTTGACATTCAGGCACTGGAGGGGTTTGACTCACAGCCATTTTAATTTAGGTGTGAGGGGGTTGTGTGGGATGCTGCTGATTGATTAACCACTTACACAGAAATGACTCATCGTAAATACATCATGGGATAAAAATGCATCCATCACAGCGCCGCATCTCATTACACCCCTCCTCTATCCACCTGCTGGGACGACTGACATATACGAGGGGTCAGTGCTGATTTCAAACGCAGCGTGTGCTGCTGACTGACATTCAGAGCAATCCCACAACAATAGATGGAGATGACATGAAATATTATTTCTGAGAACAACGTGCAAGATTATTTTACCTACTGTAAATACTAATGGGGTTTTATGCTATTTTGCATAACCTAACAAAACAATGAAATGATGTACACTAGCCAACAAACTCACAGAAACCAACAAAGACACACGTCACAGCTGATGACGGCATATAATGCAGTGTTTAAACATTATATAAAAAAATTAAATAGTGGTTAATAGACTTAAATAAATACATATTTCCAAAGACGTCTAAAGGGAAAAACGTGCTTAAGTATCAAAAAAAAGTATCATAATGGAAAAAAAAACACATAAATTATATATACATATAATATATATATATATATATATATATTACAGAAGTGTATTTATGCATGTATGTATATGTATACAGTATATAGATATAGGAGTGGGAGACAAAATAAGTTAATTATCATAAAAATAAAATCCTAAGGAAAAAAACAATAATAAAAAAGATAGGTCTAATTTTTTTGGGACAAACTATTTATCATAGGGTTAATAATTTTGACTACTTCTCAAAAAAAACTGTGAAAACTGGGGACAAAATGCAGTTAATTTCCGAATGTATTAAAAAAAAGGCTCAATTAAAAAAAGAAAAAGTGATTGTTGACCATTACATAAAATGCAAAACTTTCTAACCAATATAATAAATCTAAGTTAATTTCTATCACGCTGCTGCAAATGAACTACTCCAGAAATTCCCTTAAAACGGCCTTTTTGCACCGTCGCGTCTCACTGCTCCACATTCAGACCTGCTGCTCGATAGTGCGGCCCACAGATGACAAAGCTCAGCAGGCCTGGCAGGCCGCCAACATCAGACTGGCAGCACATTACGTCACACGGGCCCCTGGGAGACGGCTGATTGGCTCCAAAGAGCCAAGACAAATTAGGCAGCTGTGCGAGAGAGCAGGGAGAGGGCCCTTTGTTGGGCTGAGCGCACGCTGGGGCCGGCGTCTCACATCTCGCTCTGTGACTCTCAATAGCTGCAGGGTAATGATCAGCTCGGGGAGGACGCTCGCAGAGAGACACATATGAAAAGCAAACAGCCAACAGCCATGTGCGTGTGAATGAAGAGCAGGCCTCAGGATTTACATTAGAATGCTGCGTTATTTAAGGTGTAAACGATATCGCTGTAGCACTACGCCAATAAATGCAGCTCAAACATGCCTTTTGTTTATTGAGTAAACATACACACAAAACACGGGCTAGATTATTACATAATGTGGAGAACAACATAAATAGTCATTTGTGCCAGTAATGTTTCATCTTTATTTCACCAATTCAGATTTAATAAAATATCAAAAATATTATAGCAAAAGGTTATTTGCAAATTGTATATAGTTTGTAACTATATTAATATATTTTGATCAAATTAATGCAGCCTTGGTGAGCTATTGTTTGAAAAACATTAAAATTCATATTTATTCCAAATGCTGGACTGTTAAATATATAACATATAGCTCTTAGAGTCCTTTAAAAACACAATTTATAACAAACGCTTACCCAGCACATATCATCACAAAATATATAAAAGGTAGATTTCAGTGTACGTTTTGCACCATTCAAAAATTTGGTGTCCGCAAACTATTATTTAAAAGAAATTAATCCTTATTCAGCAAGGATGCATTAAATTAACATGGCAACCAAGATTTAAATTATTTAAAATAATTTTTATTTATAATTCATTTTATTTATATTAAAAAAATCATTAGAAAAAAAAAATCATGTTTTAATCATAAACTTACAGCAAGAAATTTTAATTAAATTTAGCAATTAACGAGATTTTAAAACATATAAATATATATTTTAGAGGCTATTTCAAATGTTACCAATATTTCACAATAATACAGGATTTATTTTATTTTGGATCAAATAAATACAGTCTTGATTAGCATGAGACTTCTTTAAACCATTTAAAAAACTAGTATCCTACTGATACCAACAGAAGTGTACTACAGTCATATCATAGCTTTAGGAGACACTAAACCGCTGCAGTATGCTTTAAATTAAAGTATGTGGGACAAATAAGCATTGTCATTTGCTGAGACGACGCAGAGGGTCATTTCAGGACAAATCCTGTGTTTGCTCCACAAAAGTCTGTCTCCAGGATATAAAGCAAACACACACACACACATACTAAAGCACTGCGTGCAATTTTCAAATGGAATGATCCGTATTCAAGTGGTCTCTGCCTGAAATCTCACACTGAGCTCATTTAAACATTACACTACATCACAGCTGATATCATTCCCTTCAGCCAATCAGCTTACCTCTCTGGGCCCCTGTGCCTCCCTGATTGGCTGGCAGCCCCAGTCTCGTCGTCACGGTCGATGCCCTCCTCTGCGGAGGATTGTGGGAGTGGAGGGTCGTATCCGGGCGTGACCCTGAATGGCTTCAGATCCCCCTGACCCAACAGGCTTCGACCAGCACAGTAACAGAAGGCACAGAGCTGTTCGCTGTGAAGAGAGCAGAGGAACGAGGTTAGTCAGTGAAACAAGATGGCACATATTTGAGTCCTCCAACGGGCTTGAGGCATGTTTCGGGTTAAATACGTTCCTTTAAACCTCAGAAGTCTACCTAGGCTGATAAATCAACACCTATTTACACTCAGTATATAACATAAAACAACATCAAAGTCAAAATCTGCAATAATAAACTAGAGCAGGGAATTCAATATAAGAGTTTTGGCTAACACTTTACAATAAGGTATCGTTTGTTAACATGAATTAATGTATTAACTAATATGAACAAACACATTTATTACAGCGTTTATTCATCTCTGATAATGTCAATCAAAATACAGTTGTGTTTCAATAGCCGATACCGATATATATGTCCCTTTGTTCTGAAACAACACCAACTCTCCTCTGCAGAAATTATCAACAAATTGTTTTTAATTTGGGTTATTTTTGAGCAAAAACCTATTTGTTAAAACGAATAAGCATTATTAAATTGTATTGCATTTCTAATTTAAATGTAATTATTTAATCAAATTTAATTCATTTAAAATAATATCTTGGTGATTAACTTTTGTTTCCTCACAGACAACAATTTTTAATGTTATTCAGACAAACAGTAAATCTTTCAAAAGTTATTCCAAAGTCATAGGAAACACATATTATGTCATCATTCACTCACCTTCATGTCATTCCAAACCCAAAAGAACACACCTGGTAAACAGAGCAGTGAAACATCATCAACTGCTTTTAGGAATTCATCCAAGAATTTTTTTATTTTACTGAAAATATCTACATCTGCATTTCAACAAAGAATGAACATCTTGTATTTGGAATGACGTGAGGCTTTGTAAATGACAGAATGTACTTTTTCAGTGAACTGTGCAAGCCAAACTTTTGCAAAATATGCATAAACAGAAGCATTTTATAAGCTTTTTTTAGGCTATAAACAATATCAATTAACTGGCATTTTTACATTTGTATCGTATATTAGAAAAGACTGAAATTCACTGCAAGAGAACAGTAGCTCTAAAGAAAAAATACCTGAGTTAAAATCTCTACACGGAGATAAGCAAGAAAGTTTATACTACTAATAAGTATGTGGGAGTGTTAGAATTCACACATGCTGTGTCTTTTATTTTCACACTCCCTGAAAATGGGAACATTTTTAACAATTAAACTAAACTAGAACTCCACACTGGATTAAGAGTGAGGAGACGGCTTCACGCTAACTCATGTAAATTTAGCAACACAACAGATTAAACTGTGAAAGGCAATATTATGATTAACTCCTCATTTACAACTTTCTAATGCAATCAGATCTTCACGATGGACAAAAAACTCCCTCAATTTGAAAACAACAATTTAAGTCTCCATTCACTAATAGACTGGACAAACATTAACTGGTGTTGAAATGTTGCTAAGTCAAATCACTTATCTAGTGGTCAACCGATATATCGTCAAGTCCAATATATCAGCCGATATTTGGCGTTTTTCAAATATCGGTATTACCGATAATTTCTTCTGTTTGAGCGATGCATTTGAGGAGGGACTTTTATTTTGACGGTTCTGTGCTCACATTTTCCCTCTTGTCATTAGCATATTAATCAGACTGTTTAACAAAGCATTTAAAATGCATACAAAAAGTACTATAATGATTGCTTTTATATTATTAGTATTATAAAGGCAAACATTATAATGATTTTTCCATCAGCATTTGGCAAATATGCATTTATATATCTTTAAATAGCTAATGAACATTTCATTTCACAAACCTTGCAGACTTAGTTTGGAATCTAGTTGAGATCTTGTGAAGGGTATGTGTGTATCCTGCATGATCACATGTTTTCTAAATGACATTCAGAGCAAATTGAATGCTTTAAATATTAAATTCAGGATTTCAAACTATGCTGTGCTTTATGCATTTGCCCACTTTATTATATTCATGTCATTTTCACTGTGTGCTGTATGTAAACTTACTGTTATATATATATATATATATATAAATATATTTATTTATTTGTGAAAAACACTTTGACATCTAAAGTATAAGTATGTTTATTTTATGAATGCATTTTTTAATAACTCACATTTCTTAAATATTAGTTCAAATAAATACAATTATATTGGCTACTCTGCTTTACAAGATATCGGCATGGGCTGTCAAAAAAAAAAATTAACTGACCACTGCTTAATGCAGTTGCAAAAAAGTAACATTTGACCACTGCAGCGAATCCTCCAATAGTGAGGCGGTTAGTGTTGTCATCACAGCAGGAGGAACACAATATATATATATCGATCAGATATAAAATAGGTGCCCACATCATTGGCACTCATTAGCAGTACAGTCCGCACCAAAGAAAGTTGAATGGCTCAGTCTGTTAACAGCCTTTAATGGACTGGAGTCTCGGAGAGCCGCAGCCGTGGTCAGATGACTGTTTGGACAGGGGTTTGTGTGTTTATGTGTGTTTGTGCATGTGTGGCAGGGGAACCTTAAATTTGTAGTGTAACATCAACATTGAGGCACATTCAGCTGAGAGCATAAACAAACAGACACGGTGCATGAACATGCTTACAAACCCAGAGACAAACCCAAGAAACTAGCAATAAAGGCTATGTGCTGTGCAGTAGATACTGTATACTGCATAATGTGTTTTGTTTTTAATGAACTTACTCTTACCATTTCTGCAGAATACCTGCATTTAGGATAAGCTATGCAATGCATTTTTAGATATATATACTTTTGTATATTTTGTTGTATTCTTTAATTTTTTTGTATACATATACACGTGTGGCATAAACTAGGGCTGAACGATATCTCGATTTTCATGCCAGATATCTCGATATAGATACGATACGATATGACTACGGGTTCAGTGAAAACCAAGAATTTCTCAGAAAAATAAAAACATCATAATACATAAATACATAAAATACATTAAAAAAATTAAGAAGGTGTAGTTTTATTTTTAAGAACAGAAATTACCATTACAGCGCGTACAGACGCCGAGTTGCGCTGCCGGTGTGCGTACACCCATAGAAAACAATGTGTTTGAATGACATGGCGCGACGCTTCGCTGCACTTCTCGTCCGGTGTGCGACCCCCTTTAATGGTACTGAACGCATCAGCAATCAAACTTTGCTTTGGCTTGTTTTGGGATGACTGAGAAGTCCCCGGTGTTTCTCTCATTGTCATGCACTCTTTATGCAGCACGCAATGGTGTTTCATGTGGTGAAACATGTTTGTTGTGCTACCTTGCTTGGTCGCAATTTTTGTTAAGCACGACCTGCACAACACGTCACTCTGGTTTACATCGTCTAAATCCAAAATATCTCCAAATAATGGAGGATGATTTATGTTTTAGCTCCAAGTCAGATTCTGCATTACCACCATTACCACCATTATCTCCCGCACTCATTTTCTTTCTTTTTAATTTCTCCGCTGTTTCTGTGGTTGTGCGCGCGCTGTCTTTAGCTGTGCATTCAAGGGCACTCGTAAAACTGATGTTCGTTGTGTGACTGCAAGAAATGTATGCAGGGTGGGGCGAGCGCGGAGAGGGTAAATCTATATCTTCTATATCGTTGCTTTTTTCGATAGTAATATCTTGAAAGTTCATATCGAGATATAGATACGATAACGATATATCGTTCAGCCCTA
>JAUCNO010000663.1:15137142-15153035 GCA_032353835.1 Enteromius viviparus
AGGAATGGGATGGCACTTCAGTTCATAGAATGAGTAAAGGCAGGTGAGCGAATACTTTTGGTAATATAGTGTAGATAAACCGCGCTGTCAGCAGACATAACATTATTATTTTAAAACATTATTAATAATTCTGATATAACATAGCAGTTGAGAAATGCAATATAATATACTGTTTTGTTTGTTATATTCCAGAGAATATTATACAGTGGATATTATTCTTCACTCATTAATCTATTAAACATTTTATAAACTGTAGTTTAAAACGATTACATTTCTGTCTCTTTCCTTTCATTTATTTATTTTTCCATTAAACATTTTCCATTTATTGTTGTTATTGTTAATATTAGTTTTGCTGTGGATGCTTTTTTTAAATAAAAATTTTTATCGTTATGAAACGAAGATGAAATTTAACATGATTTGTTTTTTTTAAGATGAATCAAAAAGGGGCAAAGGGAAGTATGGTCTTGCTTCACGCAGTTATTTATTTATTACATAGCAGTACATAAATATTGATTCTGCGTATCGGTTATCGGGTACATAAACAGGCAAATAATTGGTATCGGTATTGGTTATAAAAAACAATATTGTTTAATCACTAGTATTTATGCAATTTGACCTAAAACACACCCCTACAGTCTATCTGTGAAGAAACATACACAGCGTTAACCAATCATAGCAGTGGGCGTTAACTTCAGAGTCTACAATCTGCCACGTCTATTCAAACATAGCGTTCTGAAGAGGGTCAAAAACCTATTTCTTCAAAATGATGATGCTGTTTAATGTAAAAACACTGATATGTCAGTGGATATCAGAAAATAGTGCAAAATCAAAACAGAGGCCCCTATAAAAGTTAGGAGTATTAATGCCTTTACAAAATACTGTAACATTAATTTACAAACTCCTCTAAAGCTAAACCGCAGCCAAAACAAGTAATTCATCTGCTTGTGAACCTGAACGTACATCATACCGTCAACAGAAGCAGACCAACCACGAGCAGGCAAAAAGGCCGAGAAAATGAGGGGAAAATGCACAAGATGAGAATTTAAAAGGCTTTCAGTGGGCATTAGCTTCCACCGGCTGCCGCGAACCTCAATCACATGCTTTGAGAGGTACTGGGGCGACTCCAGAGCAGAAAGGCTGTGGCTGGAGTCAAATCCTTTCAATTAGAGCTAGAGAGCGGAGCCATGTGGAGACGGACGAAAATCTCATCAGTCCTGCTCAAGGAGTGTGGACGGCCGAGCCTCTCGAAAGCTCCTCCTCGGCCGGCCGAGGTTTGACTTAGATTGACTGCGCAGCTGGGAAAGAAAATCAATTCTGGGCTCCACATTGTGATTTTGTTTATCATTGGAACTGCCTCAGAGGAGAGGCAGCCTCGCTCTGCGACTCTTGAGGAAGGGGGATGTGACGGCTGAAAAGAAAAGACTGACACAGGAAACCCGAAGAGCTGGGAAAAGACGTTTAAGCAGGGTATATGTGGGGGAGGAGAGAGCGAGAGAAGAAAAGAAAGGGGAAAGCAAGCAAGGAAAAGAGGGCTGCAGTTACCTGTCTCCTGTGTGCTTCCTGATTCTGCGGTCTCCATTCCATCTGTGCTGTCTTCATCCTCCACCACAGCTTTTCCTCGCCCCCGATTCCTGAGAAAGAGAGATTCATTAGCCCGCTTGCTTCAGGGAAGACTGGTTGATTGTGAATTAGTTAAATACGGACCCAGCTGCCGCCGAGTGTCCGCTGCCCCGGGCCAGGGTGGGGTGGCCCTGTGAAAAACAGTGTGTTTGTGCACGGTTGTTTACGCGCGCTGAGGGGGAAGTAACGGGTGCGAGACCTCTCATTAAAGCCGCTGCTCAATGGAGGAGCTTCATGAAGATGTCATTTCCGCATTTATTCAGAAGCCCTGAGGGTGGACACACAACCTGGCTCTCAAACCTAGATTACACACTCAACCGGGTTTCATCTTCTTGGTGACTCATTCTCACGAGCAGTGTTCAGTCGGATCAGGTTTGGTCCGTGCACAGCATATGTGAACGTTTGGGGCGGTGCGCTTCATTTGTGAGCACAATAATTAGCCTTTTCGGCATTCAAATGCCGAAACTTATTAAATCATAAAACTTATGATGACAACTAATGCAGAACCAGCACACAAAGGTTATTATTTTTCAATGTCTGACTGAGAATCTGTTTTTAAGAGTTGTTGTTAGGAGAACTTGTGCACAACCAATTTGAAGAGCTCATTGTTCCTTATTTATGATGTCACTGACTCGTGCAGTAAAATCCACCTTTGTTTTCAGAAAGAACAGATAGAAATGCAAATCTAATTACCTTTACTGACGCCAATAAAGTATTCTCTTTCCCTCACCCTTTGAATGCAATGTGTCATGATAGTCTTCCCTCAGAAAGAGCGCGGTCTGAAGCTGTTGCTATGGTGCTTCGTGACGCTCCAGTCTTTCAGAACAAGCAGCACTCAGAGCACAGTATCTGATGGACAGCATGAACATACTGCAACAAACTAACATCTCATGCCTCTGTAAATAGCAGTTATTATTGGTGATTTGGCATGATTTCATTAGTAAACGGTTAGGTTTAGGTTAAAAGGTTGGTCGGTGGTCTAGTGCCTCACAGTCAGTCGCTGTTTCAACGATTTAACTCAAATGTGAAGCTGGTTACATGTCTATATGTTGCTTCCCTAAATAATTTACACACCGTTAGCACATATACACACAGTTCCTGTGTGTGTTAACAGTAACAGTAAAGCTTCTCTATAAGACACCACAATACCTCTATGGGAAGGCAGCTAATTTGGCGGCCATCTTGGAGATGACCCCAGCAGCTTTTTCCAGCCATGAAAGTATAGCTGCTGTTTATTCGAATGCTAAAACTGAAATGACAAGTTCTTCAAAGCTATATTTAAATTTTTTTTTTTAATTAGGACTTGCATTAGGAATTCTTACAGTGGTAACATAAATTGGGTTTCTTTTGCTTAAATTGGACACTAAGGGGCAGGTTCTCGAACAGGCTTGAGACTAGTCCTAGATTAAAATAAATGTTAAGAGCTGTCTAAACTGGAAAAAGCTTGCACTGAGAGATCTTAAAATACATTATTGTCATTGTTTGGTCTTAAAATGGAAATTAGCAAAGGTCTAGTCCTGCTTAATCTAATCCCTGTCTGGGAAACCGGCCCTAAAAGGATATTTTTTGGTTAATGGACCCTCTCCTGCTTGTATAATGTACACAAGCTTCATATACTTAGTGATGATAGTTACTAACATCTACTTCTTAAACCTTTTTCCTTTTGGATATTAGAGACTGTTAGTTAGAGACTGACGTGTAAAAATGAAGTGTAAGGGGGAAAAAAGTCTATTACAGTATTAGAAAATCTAACGAGATTTACTATTTAGAATAACAATATATATATATATACACGCAATTTTACTTGTTTACATTAGATTCCTCTTAATATATATGATAACAATATAAGTAAGTCATTAAAATGAAGTCTTTTAAATGTGCACTTTTATTTATTAGACTTTGTTAAGTATGCTACCACAACATTTACTATAATTTATCCATAATCTAGCTACTCAGATAAATCAGGCTAATCATTTAAACTCAATTATGGTGATTATATTTCTTGAGAACATTATAACACGCATGCTAGCTGAACAACATGATAGCAATATCAAAAGAATTCCTAGCATTAACACTAGCAATTATGATAAATGTTCAACAGATAATGACCAGTAAATAAATGGCTTTACTGCACTGACCAAAAAACCCCTCTAGTTCAGGCTCATGCATGTGAAATTAGCTTGACACTTCCTTTTGGTCATGTTGCTTAATTTGTTGTGGTCATGAACTCTGGAGCTCTCTCGTGTTCTGTATGATGGCATCATCTGACCTCAGAATACTTCTTCTGTTTCCTATAGCCCCATCAAAAGGTTTTGTGATATAAAATTTGGTTGTTACGGATGTTTTTCTTAACCAAATGACACCGGGCTGTAAATCATGGCTTCCAAAGGCCTGTTCACAACAACACGAATGCTCTGGGCATGTGACCAAATGCACAAATCCTACTGGCTGCCCAGTTTTCTTCGCAGTGTGATGAACATCCGTAATCCAAATTTATTCCCAATCTTATAACATACACAAATTGCCCAATCCTATTGTACGCAACACTAATAAAACCCATTCTTGGTCACGATCCCCCAACTGAGAACAAACACACATTTATCTACAGCCAAACGTCCATTTCTAAACATCCGGCCCACAAATGCGCAGTAAAGATCCACGGCTGTCAGAATCCCACGGGGGGCTCTTCTTGTCTGATCTATGTATCACTTCATCAGGGTGATAATTGTCAGGCATTCAAATTAAAGTCTCACAGTTTGAAGATGGAGGAGGTACGGCAAGCAGAGTTGAAAGGGAAGCCTGCCCCTCTCTGGGGCTGGAGTGAGGAGGGAGTGTGAGGGATGGATGGGTAATTACCAGTGCCACTGGAGAGAGAAATCGCAGTCTGTCCCATGCCAAAAATGACTCCTCCCTGCAAATGACTTCCTATACCAGACAGTTAACAAGGCTGAACGCTGACAAAGGGGCGGAGGGATTTCACCCTAGAGAGGTTACAGACACACATGGAGCAAAATCTGCAGAACCCCAGACCACATGTCTGGGTTTAAGGGGCTAGTTGAAATTAGCTGATGATATTAATTGACCATTTTTCTCCTTTTGAATATATCCAGTGGTGAACATTTCTATACAAGCATAAGTAAAATCTAGGATCATAGTGCAGCTTAAAAACTAATTAATTGTAATGTAAATCTTAATCAATCTTTGCCAGTATCTTTTAACCTTTTGCATATGTGTTGGCAAGGCATTTAAAATGATTTAAAATGATCAATTTCTTGCAATGTATTTTAATAAGTAGAGATCACGTCTATGTTGTTTAATTTTAACATAAATATATATGTCACACTGAATGACAATAGAACTAGATTTCACTCATGTTTTGACATTTTATTTTCCCAAAAGGTATTTGAAGCGTTCAAGTAGACACATGACATGCATTTAAAGAGCTCCTATAATGGGTAATAAAAGGTTCATATGTTGGTTTTGGGAGTCGATATGCACGCAAGGTCAACAAACACTTTCAATGTTTTAAATTATGCTCAATGACTCCCAAACACTTTGTTTATTGATTTAACCAAGATGCTCACCTGCAGTGATTTATCTCATCGTGCCTGTAATGCCTGAAAAAGCAGTGTTTGTGAGCACAGTGCTGCTTTGTGTACAGCCTTACCAGGGAAACGCTATTTTACTGCTCCAAATCAATTTGTATTTTTATTCAGACCAAAGAGTTGGCGGGAAGTATGCTAATGGTTCATGTCAACATGAAATGGCTTGGGATTCATCTCAATTAATTAAAAGCCTGTTTCAATTAATTTAGAGTCGACTCCTTCTTTTGAGGGACAATAACTTTATACACGGTGCACATTTTTAGATTTACAACTTTGCAGGATGTTTTCTTTCACTTAGTGTTATACACTGCATAAAGGTCATAGTGCACTTTAATATGCTGTCTATGTTTATAAAGTGACTTTTGTCATTTTACTGGATGCAGACATATCGTCTAGGCCAAATCAAAATACATAAAATATTAACATACAACCAAATAAATTAATGCAATAAAATTATAACAATAACATAAAAGAACGGTACTGAACTAAAATAAGCACATATATGTGTACCATTGTATAAAATATTTAATCAGTATTACGTAATATACAATAATTTACAATTATTTAATTTATCAAGCCATCAGCAAATTACATATTTTTCACCAATCAGGAGAACCTATCGTTTGATACTGATAATTTCAGCACTGTAGAAATACATGCCAGTAAGTCATCTCTTCACCAAATCAATTGTAAAAAATGATCTATTTTATTTTAAAAATGTGGAATATTACTTGCATTGAGCCACAAAAATATAAGAAGAAGAAATGACAATGCCTTTACATTTTTATGCGGTATCGCTCTATAACAAGATAATAATCAAACAAAACAATCCCATTATCAAGAGGAGAGAGAAACAAAAATTCTACATTTAGCTTCACTGTTGAAATATTTATTGCTTGTAATATGGTCAACCGTTTGCATGAGCCTATATGATTAAGTAAACAAAGCGTATCATCACTGGAGCCAGAGCTCAATGCGTCCAGTTCAAATGACACTTGTCAGGGGACAAAGGAGTTTGTAAGCTGAGCACCAAGGTAGTCAGTAACATATCCCTTTGTGATTTCCAGAGGAAATCATTTAGTACACACATAACACAAACATGCTAATTTACCACACCATGAAGCTAATACTGCTCCGACAGGTCATTAATCTATCACTCGCAATGCACTTTAGGATCGATTTGTTTGACCCATGTACCTTTAGAGTAAATCTTCAGCTATTCAAATGGGTTGGACGGGGGCACCATAGAAATGAACCATGTTAACGCCCAAACCCAAGACGACTCTGTAGTAGACAGAGAATTAAATATGCATCACGACTCCCAGACAGCCAAACATCAACTGAGTCTGGATGAGGAAACATGAAAATGTCCTACTTATGAACCGTCTTTATGGATCCAAAAGAACAAACAGAACAACATTTGTATAGCTTTGCCATAGCCTTTCACACAGTAGAGCGATGCGCTAGCAGTCATGGGTTCAATTCCCAAGGAATGCATGAACTGATCGAATCTGCTCTGAACGTATTCAAGTCGCTTTGGATAAAAGCATCTGCTAAATGCATTCCTTTTAAAATCATATGCATTTTAAGCCAACATTAAAAATGCCATTCGCAAACCAATTTTCTTCCATAACGGGATTGAAAAAAACTGAAGAATATGACATCATGACAATTCTAATAACTGATTTAAATGACTTTAAATACTAAACCTTGGTCTCAAGAATAACATCACAGTCTGACAGTTATGATGTCATCTAGCCCCCACCTCCAACTGCCAGTCATGTGTCACGACGTAATGCTGATGTTGTTTGTTTTAAAACCCTGTGCTGGCTCTGCACAGCATTAAATGTCACAGGTAAAATAAAAATCGCCATGCAGCACACACATTTTGGTATATTTGTGCATATACACACATAGATTCTGCTCTGTGTGTTTGCAAAACAAAAAGAGGAGAACACAGCAATGCACGGTCCACTTAGGCATGCTCGGCACCCAACCCCCAAGCCCAGAGACCTATAACTTATCCCCATGATCCCACCATACAGAGAGAAGCAGAGAGAAAAAAACTGTTTTAGAAAGTAGAGCCAATGCAGGATTACGGTATAAAATCTGGAGTGGAGTTTTACGGAATGGATTTTAAACATGATGCAACGATTTCCTTCAAAAACATGTCACCAAATTACATTGATCCCAGCAAACTAACTAAAGCAAATAACAACACGGACTGTAAAACAATAAACTGCAGAATTCCTTTTGGCTGAAAAGGCAAGCAGCACTATTATTAACAATTTAGGATTTCAACCAACGTATAATACTGAATATTAAATGTGTAATCTGTCCCGCACTGTTTGTGATACAGACTTGGATGACACCTCAAACCATGTGGCTTGTTGACGAGAGGAATGCCATTATTTTTCTAAGCGTTGGCGGATGATAAGATGGGTGAAAAAACCTCCAGACTTGCACTGAATGGAAGCTCATACTTGGGTTTGGATCAGTTGTCATGGACTAATAAGAAACCACAACACTGAAAAAACAGCTTCAAATTACCTTAGCAACCTCATAGCAACCACACACTAGCATCATAGTGACTTTTGTTGGAAATGTAAACCTTTTTTTTTGTAAACATTAAGAATTTATGACATTCAGGCCACTGAGATATGATTTTCTGTAAGAAACTTTAAAGCAATGTTATGTTGCATGTGATTTTTGTTTTGAATTTTGCATATATATATATATATATTTTATTACAATTGTGATATGGGACTATTATAAACACTCTAAGGGTCAAAGGTGTTCCTTAGTACCACTAAATATATATACCTTTTACAATTTTGTTTTTTGAAAGTGCTTAAGTACAAGAGCAAATTAATAGTTTTAGACAGTCGGTTTAAAGGTAAGTAGTAGGTACTCTTGGACGGATCTTCTTTTGAAGAATGTGGATTTTGTGAGATCCATTAATGAAAAGCACCTTGAACTAGACCGTTCCTAGTTGCAGGCACTGCCATCACACCTTACACACTCATAGGAAGCTCCTAAGCTGGCAGAGGCACCTGTGCTTTTCACTTCAAAGACTACTATATAATTAATCCCCTCAGGAAAAATGCCAAGCACCTCCCCTCCATTTAGATGGTTATCCAAGTCCAGAAAGATGCACATACTCCTCTCAAATGCAGATGCGAAACAGAGGAAGTCTGCCAGGATTACCGTTCAATAACTCCTCCTGCACATTCAATGGCTTCCGGTGAGCCTGAAGTCCCTCTCTGGATTGTGCTGCCAGTCAGGTAAACTCTAAGCAGGTGATTCTCATTGGAGGAACTCTAATGTGTTCTATGGGTAAAAAGCCTAAGGGCTCAGAGGGGTTAATTGAAAGCCCCGTCATTCAAAGCTGCCTGTCAGAGAGACGTATCAGAGCCGGTGAGAAGGTCTCCACGGGCACGTGTCCATGAAGATAAACTGGTCAAACGCATGACTTGTCGCATAGGAGGTCCATGAATACAGTTTTTGCATCATGTCAACACTGGATATGACCGGTGCATCAAAACTGGAATGTTCTCAGTATAAATCAACAAAGATGGAAAGTGTCCACTGTGCACAATATTATTATTTTACTTTCTATTTGCGATGTGCTGCACTGCTAACCCATCCACTGTATTTAAGCACACATCTGAAATACTGTTTCTATATGCATTCACCATGCAATGCTGAAATCTGGCTAATACTTATTATACATTTTGTCTGTAATTTAAAAATAAATACTAAAAACTAAAAGGGAATTTAGGCATCAAAACAATATGGGTATTCATTTTAAGATTAGATGAAGATTGCATTTAAAATACTATTAATCAATTATTGATGTTTTTAAAGATTAACCCTAATGATGATGATCATCAAACACCTTGATTTATTCTCGTGCATTATATCCACTTTTCAAGATCTACTAAAATACCATGACATAAAATACTACGACATTAATATGTTGACTTTGACTTTTACACAAATACTAATTAGTGATTTTCTGTTCTGACCTACTTATTTTAAAAACATAATTTTTTAAGGTTTTCCCATATACAAGATGTTGGATCAAATAATACAATTATAAACAGAACTGTTTTGGTATTCAAAACCAACACACCACTGGACAGCTATGGATCTCCATTTCATAATAAAATGGGACAGAAAGTTGCTGAACTCTAACCACAAACTCACAAGCATTTTGAGGCGACTTGCAGCTTTAATGTCATCAAGGTCGACAACCTTAAGATCACGATGCTTCCAGTACAGACAGAGTTGGACCAATAGCATTCATAAAGATCATATTATTCTTTACTTTTAGGACCAATGATCCCTATTTGCTGAAAAGATTTAGACTTCCGATTTACATCAGTAATGACTCCAATTCAGAAGTTTAATTGAACTTACTTCTTTCTCTGTCTGGGCACTGCTGGAAGCGGTGTTGCTGTGGATACCGCGTCCTTACGAGGGCGGCCCCGGGGCCGCTTATCTGTGGGGGCCGGACTTCCAGTGGGAGTTGCCCCAGAGCTGCTAGGAGGTGGCGAGGGTCCTTTGTCAGAGGGGTCTAGACTTTTCTCCTCTGATGACATTCTGTAAAAACAATTATGTAATATTAAGTTATGTAATTAAGTAATATATTAAAAAACATATAGTAAAGTGTATGCTTTAATGTCAACCGATGTCACAAAATGCTACATTTCCAGGAAAGCTTTCAAAACAGCAAGTTTTCTGCCTTTAAAACACAACATAAGGACTTAATTCTGATTTTACTAAACACTGGTAATGCCAGAGGAGAAAATAATCCCTGAGCTTAATACTTAAACAATATTTTAATAAGCTTGTATGATTTGCTCAGAATATGGGGTCCAACTCACAACTAAAAATTAGTCAATACAAGTGTAAGCCCTCTTTATTAATTCCAATAAAAACAATCCTTGCGATGCTGTTTAGATATGGGTTGCATTAGATATTTCCAAGACTTTGGGTACACACCTCTCTCCACTTAAAAAGGGAAAAATATATATTTAAAAAAAAAAAAATCTGTCCCTCTATCTTGACTTGTGACATATTAGCACAGCATGAAGTGTGTGGGCCTCCATGCTCCAATATAGAGTAAATGCAACGCAGTTGTAAAACACAGACAGAGTTTCGGTCTTGAATTCTTTCTGAATGTTGTGCAGTCGCAGCTCTGCCAGATCCCCAATGCTGACCCTTGCGCCTGCTCTGCGTGATGCTTCTGCCAACCTGTCCACTCAGCTGACAAGGCACACTGCCAACGGGATGCTGTCTTTTCCGGGAACTACGTGGGATCCCTCCCAGGGCTGCTCTCATTGTATCCTGCCTTGAGTAAACAATTAGACCTCACATGGTTGAGTCAAGCCTTCAATGAGGCTGTGTGCATTGCCATTAGTGCGTACGTACACATTGTCTGAGGTAGCCGTTTAAAGACCTCCTGAAATGGCTTGGTGAATGCATTTTTCTCTAGTGTTGATTTCCTGCTGAAACAGGAAGCTGGGGGAGGATAAATCGAAGAAACCGCCTCCTTTTTTTAAACACCCAGTTGGCTTTAGTTTACAGTATAGCAGAGATGGATGAGTTGTTACATGCTAATGCTAGTAAAAAGGCTTATTCGGGATGCATCGGGACTGCGCAGACCGATTGACATCAAAGTATCGCGAGAGTGACAGAAGAGCAGACGACTCTTTATGCTTTTGAATAGCTCTCGTGGTACTTTGATGTCTCACTGATCAGCCTGTGCAGCACCGATGAATCTCAAACAAACCTAAAGGCGATATTGGGGAGGGACATTATCATTGAAAAGAGCATTTGATTGGATAAACATTTGTATACGCCCTTATGTGCAAGATGACTCATCAATATTTTCAGAAGTACAAAATGCTGTTTATTTTGTCAACCAAGAGTAAATGAAACATAAACTAAAAGTCGCCAAAACAAAAATTATGATCTTTAACAGACAAGATAATATCAGCATATGGACCAAAAGTATAGACAATGGTTTAAATGGGTATTTTAATACTTGCAAAACATAACACATCTACTTAGTCCATCGCAATCATCAACCCATAGCTAACATCTGTATCAACCCTGCCAGAGAAAATGATTTCCAAACTCTCAAGAGGTATTACAAAGTCATTAAAAAGACTAAATTACAAGTTACAAGCAATAAAAAGTTAAAGGTTACAGAAGGAATCTTTCCCTCTCTTCACTCAATTAAGCAGCAGTACAAAATGATGCCGCTTAGCAATTATTAGTGTCTTTGGATTTATTTTAAAGCACATCCTTTGCAAATGATGTATCTTTACATGCACTTTGACAGATTGAAAGATATGGTTCAAAAATAGATTTTTCTAGCATCAGCTGCTGTGTTCAAATGGGCGTCATATTTGTGTGTTAATGGCATTATTGTTTATTTGTGCATATTTGGTGTCTACATTTAAATCTGTTGCTCTTTTGCACATGCATTTCCCAATTGGGAAGCTACATAAACTCCTAACCTAACCCTAATACTGTAAAACCTTCCATAATAGCCTAAAATGTCCTTCATGTGGTTACATCTAATGGTTAAAATACAAGTAGCAAGTTATTTAATATAACACTGAAATCAACTTGACTATATTAACTTATACCAACAATACTAATAAGGATAGTCTCCATCAAAAAAAATTACAAATTAAAAATAAAAAACACTTTGTGTTTCCCAAGTTGGTCCAAAAAAAGACCTATTTATACATGTGTCATTTGGATCCCTAATGGCTCCATCTATCTACGCAATGATGAAGGAACATTCAATCAGCCATGTATACAGGACTTCTTTTGAAGTTAACTAGAGAGTGGGACAACCAAGCGCATGAATACTTCTGAACGCTGTACTTGCAATGCATACCTCACAAAAAGATGTACTGGAAATGATTTGATATCATAACACAACATGCAGGAACCAGAAGGACAGCCTTGGTGAAACAACAGAAGCACACAAAGCAAGTGCTTCTTCACATGAGGGGGCATGTCCAGCTTTTTGCCTTTGTTCAGTTGTCTCCAGAGCTTTGTGTTTCCGAGCCTTACGTACGCAGGGTGCCAATAATACCATCATGCCATGAAATACTCCAACGTTTTCCATACTTAATACCTTTAATAAAACGGGGAAAAAACAATAACAAGCCGGCTACTTTGAAAGAGAGAGACGTATTCGAACTCTTCAGGGAGTCCAAAGGCTAAACCTACCTGCACGCCAAGTATCGCTGCTATCCAAAGACATAACATTTTTGATGATAATCGCGTTTAAAGTGATGTCAACTTAGATGAGATGGTGTTAGAGTGGAAATGTGACTGTAAATGCGCAAGAAAGGCTATAAGTGGATACAGTAGAGGCCTTGCAGCCCGGCTGATTAACTTGGAAACATTACTCAAGCCTGGAGTCGCCTATCCAAGCGGGAATCATATAACGGCCCATTAAAGGCAGTGGACAGTAAAGATGCAAGGCGTTTTTAAGCGTATTTTGACGGTTTTATAGCAAACGAGGAGGTTAGAGAGAATATAGGGTGAAGAAAAGAATATAAGATGAAGTGTTGGCTTGCAGAAAGACGACAAAAGCGCTCGCAAACGATGACGAGAAACACACACAACACACTCTCCGATCGATATTTACTTACCTCTTCGACCCTAGCAATTTTTATTTATTTCCTTCATGACAAGAACCGTCATATACGTGACATATAGTACTTTTGTTATGTGTTTGTGGCGCTGGGGGGTTGGGGAGGAATACACCACTATTCCTCAGGAAAATAAGCCAGCGTGACAAAGCGATATCTTCTGCGATACTGTACACGTATTCCAGTAAAATCCACTTTGAGAAGCAGAAAACCTACAATGTTTAATCCATAGGCAGAAAGCAGCCGCTTTCCTTCGGTTTGAACGGATCACTTTTCTTTATTCCGCTTCATCCCACATCGCCAAATCCTCGCGGGTTACATCCCTCATCCGAAAACAAGCCATACCGACCGCTATCTGAGCTCCTGCGAGGCGGTGACAGGAGCCGAGCTCTGGCCACACTCGGGGAGATACAGCCAAAAATATCCCCAAATGAGGGAAAACCGAAAGCAGATTTCGCTTTCAAGCTTTCAATCCTGACGATTTCGATCGGCTCGCGGAGCAAGCTGCAATTTCGAGCAATACTTTATTAACGCCAAACACATCGAGATGATCTCCTTGCCTGCGTATTCACAATTTGTACAAGCAAAAAAACGCTAATTCGACGCGACTGTAGAGAGGAGAATGACGTAAAACGTTACATTTCTGCATTAGTACAAATATTAAAGTTGTAGCTCTGACTCCATGGTAGCCATATTTGAGTGTAACCGAATCACGCCTAGCGAGCGACACCATGTTAAATAGTGCCACAACATTGAGCACGGCACTCAGAGGAACGACACCCTCTCACACAGAAGCGAATGGCGTTATTATTCATAATTACACCAAAATGTATTTTTAAAACCCATATTGGCGGTTTTACAAACGCCAGTGCAAAATAAAAATAATATAAACTGACCCTGCGGAGTGATACTTTGGAGCGCTCAGCAGGTGAGGCGACTTTTTTTTTCCACGCACAGAATGTCTGCAAAACGCGGAACGGATTCTTGTATAAGAACCGATCGACCGGACTTCGGTCTGCATCCAGGCCATGAGGTCATGTGGTCGTGTTTCACTGACTTAGGATGTAATTGGTGTGATTTTAAAAAGTAAAACATTATAAAAATGTGTTTTACAAAATGGATTTCTTGTGAATACCATTCTGGTTGATGCTTGGCCTACTACAGATCAATCAAGATATTACAATATAATTACAGTTTCATTGCCTCCCATAGATATGTATCAAATAAAATAGGCTTGCTTGTTTCAGTTTTATTTGCTCAAGGCAAGTTGTTGCAAGCGCTGTTCTGTTCAAGTTGTTAGCAATGGCTTTGCATGCTGCTTGTTTAAAATCTTTATGAATTAGAATATGTTTATAATGAGGTTCTGATTCACCTGTTTTGATTTTCATGGCTGTTTTACTATTTACATTAAGCAACAACAAAAAAAAAAGCTGTGACATCTTAAGATGGTGAAAGGCATTAAGGTATGTAAAAAAAAAAAATAAACCATGAGAATATTGAGTAAAACAATGGCATTTGCAAATTGTCCAATAACTAGTAAACTTGCAGATTAAACACTGACTAGGAGCAAATGTATATTTGAGGGTAATTTTCCATGCATGATTACAGTTTTTGGGAATATTTCGAAACAATTAAACCACCATTGAGGAGGCTTTCAAAAGAACACTGACATAAAGTCAGGAGATGAACAAATATAAACACATTGTGGTGACTCAAAAGAGGGTGGTGGGCATTTTGAAGGTGCTATCAAGTCTTTACAGCTAAAACCTGTCATAATTAGCAATGACACCTTAATCATAAGCATTCTAGCCTGGAAAAGAGCTTTATTCTTAATTTTTTTTCTTTTATAGTTGGTTATTGTCTTATTGTCTCTTTACATGTATGTGTCTGACTGTAGGATTTGTAAGGATTTTCTAAGAAATGTTTTTCAACTGTTAATCATTTTAAAACATTTAATGCATGCAGTTAGGGTTAATCTTACAATAATACTCCACACTAATTACTGTCAGCTTTGGAAATCCCTCATCTCTTGAATTGAGATTATAATAATTAGCTACATTTTAAAGCACAGCCACCACAAAATCAAAAATTGTCTTTCTACTTCTCCTTCTGAGCGTAAGTACAGATTTAAAATCATAACAAAAAATGATCAATATAAATACAAAAAATACTGCGATTGTAAATCATTATCATTTTCATAATTAAATGAAATTTAATTACACATTTTGTCTCATTCACTGAAATGGGCTACAAAACATTGCTACATGTACACAACCGTTCAAAAATATGGGGTCAGTAAGACATTTAATGGTTTCTTCTGGTCATCCGGGCTGCATTAATTAGATTCAAAATCCAGAAAAAACTTTAATATTGTTAAATATTATTTTAATTTAAAATAATTGTTTTCTGTGTGAATATATTTTAAAATGTAATTTATTCCTCTGATACAAAGCTTCATTACTCTTCAGTGTCACATGATCCTTTCAGAAATCATTCTAATATGCTGATTTATTACTAGAGTGATCAATGTTGGAAACAGTTGTGCAGACAAATGTATTTTTTGAACCTGTGATTCTTTGATGAATAAAAGGAAAAAACTAATATTTTTTTTCCCAAATATAAAGCATTTCTAAAATGTAAATCCATACTGTGTTCATTTAATAGATCCTTGGATAATAAAAGTATTCATTTCTTTCAAAGAAAAAAGAATAAAAATGTACCGATCCCAAACTCTTGAACAGTAGAGAAACAGTAAACTACTGTAACAGTAGTTCTGAACATTATTATTCATTTGAAATAAATGCTTCTCCTTTTAATATTTTAATGATCAAAGAATCCTAAAACTATTTAGCAGTTCAACTGTTTCCAACACTGCCAATAAAACATCAGCATATTAGAATGATTTTTGAAAGGATCATGTGACACTGAAGACTGGAGTAATGATGATTTGTATCACAGGAATAAATTACATTTTAAAATATAT
>JAUCNO010000663.1:15153135-15165252 GCA_032353835.1 Enteromius viviparus
GGTGGCAAATGGGGTGGCAAGGCTTTTTCTTAGGGTGGCAATTGCCACCCCCTGCCACCCCGGTAGATCCGCCCCTGCTTGTAACCCAAAGGTCACGGGTTCAAGTCCCAGGTCCAGCAGGGATTGTGGGTGGGGTTAGTGAATAACCAGTGCTCTCTCCACCTTCAATACCACAACTGAGGTGAGAGTCCTTGAGCAAGGCACTGTTCCCCCAACTGTTCCACAGGCACTGCAGCAATGGCTGCCTACTTTGGGTGTGCGTTCATGGTCTGTGTGTGTGCGCATGGTTGTTGCTCTGTGTGTGCATGTGGATGGGTTTAATGCAGAGCACAAATTCCTGAAATGGGAAAACATACCTGGCCACATGTCATGTCCTTTCTATTCCTTTCCTTTTATAGACCAAAAGACACACACACGCATAAACCTACTTGAAACCCAGTCCAAAATAAAAGACGTTCTAGAATGTTGCATGTGTCAGACAGGTTAATCACATCTCTGTGTTTTGATGTGAAATGTGCTGCACAGGTTCATAGCATCACACCCTGAGTGCTGCATTAGTCATCTAAAAGTAGTTTTTCATTGTGAACTTCAGACCACTGTGTGACACGCTAGCCTTCAAAGTGCTGCATTAGTCATCAAGGTAAAAAATAAAATAAATTCATTAAAAAGCATGCCAAAGTTCTGTGGTTTGGCAGAGTTGTGTGTTTACTTTTTTTACACAAGGCACTGGTCTGATCTCTGATCACGCTACCTCCACCTGGTACATGACACTCCAAGTTCTGGTCACCCTGGATTTAATGCCACCATAGATCTCCTCACCCAACGTTTCAGGTGGTCCACGTTAAACAGTGACGTCATTCAATTCATAAAAGACTGCCCGACTTGTAAGACCCACATCAACAACCAGCTGGCTTGCTTCAACCGCTTCCTGTACCTCAACGACCCTTGTCACACATAGCAATGGATTTCATCACAGACTTAACTGCATCCTGTCGGTTCGTCGGGGTTGAATTATCCAATACTTAATCGATTGGGAGGGCAACGATCCGGTGGAAAGATCCTGGATCAATGCTCAGGATATCCTCGATCCATCCCACACGACAACCTTTCATCTGGATCACCCTGAGAAACCCGGTCCCCGACCCCGTGGAAGACCCCGGCGCCGCAACAACCCTCGCTCCAGGAGCCGCTCACAGAGGGAGGGGTCTGTTATGAACTGCTCCTCTGTGGCTCTCACTGAACGGTCCCAGCGGGAACCTTCCCCCAATATTAGCAGTTTCCACCCGGACTATTATTACCCCTGCACCTTGCACTGAACTCCACCAGGTGCCGCTCATTATCCACTCCTTATAAGCGAGTGCTGAAGAAGCCCAAAGTTATCCCAAACTCTTGCCTGGATATTGACTTCGATTCTGTCTTACCTCTGATTTCCCTGTTTGCCGTGTCTTGACCTTGTTTCCCTGTTATCCTCAAATAAAGCCTACAGATGGATCTGAACGCCTCTGACGCTTCCTTGCACATGTGTTTTCTTCTGTTTGCATGCGTTTTCGTAAGGTTGCAGCGTGTTGAGCTCTCTCGGGCACCATAGAAAAGGGTCAATGAAAAGAGGGGGTTTTCACATACAGTATCTACAGTATCTGGTGTAGTCCCAGTGAAGCAGAATGGAGATCAGTAGGCTTCCCAAAATTCATTGTGTTGCCTTTCTGAAAGTAAAGGTGATTATTCCTTTGGGTAGCATCCTCCAGAAGCTTCCTAACAGGTCATCAAGGTATATAGCTGTTGGCTTGCATTAGAATTTTGTATTGAGATTGTCCTCTAGCCTGGTTTATTCAGTCAAACTCAGTTAGAGCTTTGGCTTTCATTGCCTCTTGGGTTTCCTGGCATGAAGCTCCTGCCAGCTCCACTGCTTCATTCAGATCCAAAGTCGGATGTTCTTGAACTGTCTTGGGGTCCTTCAGCCAAGCATTCTGCTTAGAACAGCTTATTACAGTTCTTCTCTGTGCTGTGCATCCCAGTTTCATCATCAAAGTTTGCAATGTATCATACATCCAACCCTACTTTTCACAGTATCACACTTGGCAGTTACTTCAAACATATGGAAATACATGCTGTTAGATATACAGCTTAATCAAAACCCCTTAAACCGTTTTTCACCTTGGATGATCTTATATGTTGTGCAGCTAAAAATACTAAATATGAATGGAATGGTCAGTTGCAATCTGTTAAATTGTTGTTACACAACTTCTAAATATAAGATGTAAATTAGAGCTGAGTTTCTCAGAGATGACCATTCTTGATTCCTTAAGCTGGCCTTCATTCTGGCTCCTTGTACCTTGTACATTTAATTCTCTTATGCAAAACTCTGCCATGAAGGGCAACATTAGCTATATAGACCAAAATCATTTTTTGAACAAGGCTGTAAGCATGTTTAATTCTGCTGTGAAATTAGGCATTTTAACATGGGGAGTCCATGGGATTGACTACTTTTTTCAGCCAGCCTCTAGCAGCCAGTCGTGTTTGCATCACACGAGAGAACGGCAGGTTGCCGATTGACCTAAACAGGCTAATTAAGGTATTTATAATAGCAAAAAAACCAATGCATTTGTGTTTCAGTAGGTCTTTAGCTGAACTGCGAACAAATCTGAAGAACTAGAGGTTGTTTTTTTTTGCTGTTCTATTTTTTTGTTTATATGACTGAAGGGAGTAAAGCAGAGTTCTTCAGGTGTGTTTGAATGGGGTTTTAGCCAAACTCAGCAGTTGACCTTAAATGACAGATTAGAAGAACCACCTTTAAAGGTATATAGGTTAGAGAAATTTGAACAAACAGTTTATAGTTTTTGTGAAGTTTATGTTTACAATCAGTGTCCTCTGTTAAGGTTAGGTTTAGGTATAGGGATATGACCAACACAATATTTTTGGATTAAAACGTTGTTCCAGGGTCAACAAAATAACCTAGGAACATGTCTACCTCAGCAAAACTTATGCCCCACTAAAAAGGTATTTTCTTTGTTTTTTTTTTTTCCACAGTGTAAAGGTGCACTGATGTATTGGTCTCAATCCAGACAATTTTTCTTATCACAGTTTGCTCACATTTTACCCAGGAAAACCTGGCACCATCTCCAGGCCCAGAGCTTGAAGCGTTTGCCAGGTCTTTTCACCCCAGGGCGAAACATCACAGATCTCTACTCTCTGCACCAGAGACGCCCTCCACATGGTGTCTTGTCAAATATAAAACTGGGGCAAGAAAAGAGCTTTTTTTCAGTAGATAAAACGTACTGTACAATTTACTGCTAGTTCCAGTTGAATGAACACGTGTAAACAGCGGGTCAGTGTTTTGATGCAGTGTTTTGATGTATTTCAAACATGTATGTCTGACCTCGTTTTGTGGATTCACATTACTACATTATGCATTCCTTAGAAGAAAGTCATATATGCAACAACATGAATGTGTGTAAATGACAAAAAACAACAGTCCTGGTAACTCTTCCCACAGTGGCCCAAACATCTGGAAAGACATTAGCTCACAACAACTTCAGACTCTGCCTACTATAAAAAGAAATTCAATACATGTGAAATGTATTATTTACAATTATTTTCTGTGTTTGTTTACAGGTAATTACTGTATAATCCAGTAGTTTCAGTCAAAATTGCAGTAATGTAAGAAGTACCGTGACTATCACTAAACAGCAATGCCTTGTTGAAAATGACAGTAGCTTCTAATGTATTGTAGAAAACACAATAAGCAATTATGTACTGTAGAAAATTACAGTAAACGACAATGTGCTGTAAAAAAAGAAAGAAATACTTACAAAGTAATGAGTTTTTACTTTACAGTTATGTGGTTGCTACTGTAAACAGTGAATATGGCTATTTCTTCTACAGTAAGTTACTTGTCACATACTGGCAGTTCATTGCTATTCCACAGTCAGTTTTTTTACAGTGCATACATGACATTTTGCCAACATTAGAAATTTGTTTTCTTGTGTTGGATGAATTTTTTCTGGAGCTCACCAAGTGTAGAGTGACACAAAACACAAATCTCATTAGCTTAACAGCTTGAGTTAGGAAGGTGCATAATTTTTGCCAGTGGTGATCCAAGTAATAACTTTCATAACCACAATAGTTAACTTGCAGAGTAGATGTTGAACATGGCAGAAGCAGGACCATGTTTTCAGATCTTTTTAAAAATCTGTGCTTTTAGCTGCAGGCCATAAAAAAACACTTGAATGTGTTGTGTCCCCCTTCTCTCGTTCAGTCTCACTAACCTCAGGTTGTTTCCCCAGTTGGACTGTCCTCATTTAGAGATTATTACTGCAGCTAGAATGCATTAAAATCCTTTAATGACTTCATACAACCATTACATTATCCCTTTGTTTTTTCCATCTGAGATCAGTGAGCTATCAAATACACAACACTGCTAATGAGACAGTAATAATGCCTTTATTTTGATAATAATGTCTTGTATGTAATGATCTTGTAATCCCTCAAGGTGACAGCAGAAATGCACTGATGGTATCTTGACTGTTAGGGAATGGTGTTCATGTGGTCATAATGTGAGATGGTCTATTGCAAACATTAAAAACCATCAACTGACTGCATATGATTTCATGCTAGAAATGCCTTAACTGATGTGCTGCAAGCTCTTGATGACATGATTATATTAAGATGAAATTAAATAATCATTAGGGGAGCAGAGTTTTTTTCCTCACAGCTGGAAGGTCCCCGGTTCGAGTACTGGCTAATCGAGTAGGAGGCTTTTCTTTGAAGAGTTGGTGTGTATTCCAGTGAAAGCATGGCTTTGCTACAGGTGCAATGGGTCATAGAGCAGAGGTGAATTGGAGTCAATGAATTGTCCATGTGGGACTGTATGTGAATGAGTGTTAGCCCTGTGATGAACTGGCTGTGCATTCAGGGTGTTTCTCTACTTACAGTCTGAGACCCCAGCATCTCTGCAAACCAACTTAAGACAGGTTGCTTGGAAAACAGATGGATGGTTAATCATTTATACGTTGCTTCAGTTATATATCGCGACAGTTCAGAATTCAGACATCCAGGGACTGTTGCTAAAAGTGAATGCTCTATAATGCTGGAAATATGCCCAACACCAAATCCAACCCAAAACCTGATAAATGCAAATCCGGAATTACTAGACTGCTATCACTTTAAGAACTTCCTCAATGTACACGTTTCGTTCTTAGCTGTTTGCTTTCACGTAAGAGCTAAATTACTGTGTTTAAGAGAATACCAAATGCAAAGCAATCATTTTGACAAATACTAGTGTGTGTATTTAAAGTCCTATAAAGTAAAAAATAATTCAGCTCAACTCCTTTTTAAAACATTTAAACAACAGTGCTTAAAAACACGTGCAAGTGCTTTAATTTCATGACCAGTAGCAAAGCAAAATCAAGTGAGCATGTAACTGCAAAAGAGACAATAGTCCAAAATCTCTGCTGGTGACTGGTTATATTATGCTAGCATTGGATAACATATTGGAGGCCTATAAGCTGCGATTGCACTGCATACTCAATCTGGGGACTGGCCCTGTCATTTGAGATGTAAAATGAATACATATGCAACTATAAATAATTTATTTGCCAAATGATGGTCATTTTCTGTTAATCTGTGTCCACTACAGAGGGATTGGTGTAAGATCCACAGCAGCTTTGGCACTGATAGTGACTTAGCAGAGGATTGCAGCAGGACAGCATCTTTTGGCAATTCACTTACATTACACTTGTGCTTGTGGAGCCCACAGTTGCAAACTTTTGTAAATGGTTTTCAGCGTGCAAGTAAATAAAAATAAAATCATATCATATCAATGCAAAATGAAAAAAAATGCAAATTAGTAAATACCGTGACGTCATGGCTCTGCATGTTAAATATAAATGCATGCACAATGCAAATATGTGCACACTGGTCTGGCATAATGCATAACTTTTTTTCTTTTTGAAGATTCATTTGAAAAGGTATTGTTTTGACAATGTTATTATCAGTATGTGTAGCTTGTCAAAAACGCAAAAGAAATTTTTTTTAGTACAGTCGGTTAAAGTGGAAAAAGCCTAGTGGAAAAATGTACTGTTGCTACCAGATGTCGTTTAAAAAAATTTTTTTAAAATCAAATTAAACAAAATCGTAACTGAAAATATGTATTTTTCTCAAGCAAAGCAAAATTTTTAAGTGCACTCAAAATATATATTCTTACATTTTTGTCATAGAAAAGTTTGTTTTCAGCTCCTAAACGATAATATATCAAGTCAGGCCGATGCAGTATCTTGTCTTTGCTAAATCAAAGAACTCTGCTTTCCATGAGATGATACAGTACATTTCCCTCTAATCCATCATTCTCTTTCTTTTCAAATATTTTAAATAAGGTTTTTTAAAGTTATGGATCAAAAAGCCTGTGTGTTTGAGCCTCAAAGGCAAACATCACAAAGGAGAACAAACACTTTCATAGGGATTGTGAACATGTATGTATCGTATACACAGTATCTCTGCGTTGGTGTGGAATGCAAAGTGCTTCCAAAAGATGAAAGACATGAAGCCCATGAGAAGTGATACCACATATCAGGTTTAGTAGCACTATACAACACTGCACTGTAAACACAGAAATTACTTCCTGAAGCTGTTGTATTCTTAAGTGGTCGTTATCATGAAAACATCACTGTCAGAGGAGGATGCAATGGAGAAAGTCAACAATCTGCCAAGATGATCTTATATTAAAGGAATCCTTTTGAAAACAAAAATTGTGTTATAACTTTTGTCACCTTTATGTGATTATAAACCTGTGACTTTTTTCTTAACAACATCATCATTGCGTGACTGAGTAGTGTCTATTATCGTGTACAGTAGATTTCAATTTAAGTACAGTTTAATCTCTAATTGTCATATCATTCAAATTTCACATTAAGACATTATTTAAACCCAAAAAGCAAAATATGCTCCCTTAGAACTGGTTTTCTTTCAAATACAAATCTGGTGTAATCCCAGGATATCTGTAATCAGAAGCACATTTAAAACTGGAATATCATTTAAGTCATTCAGATGTTTTTCATATCATTTTTTAATTACAATCCTCTATCAAAATAGTTTTTTGACATTTATTTATTCTAGCTGCTGTACTAAAAGGTTTTTTAATGTTCTGCCTCTTGCAGGATCCTCAGGTGAATGAGACGATAGCCTGAGACGACTTGAATTTCCCCCAAAAATCTACCCGTACAAATAAAAAAAAACATTATTATAAGCTAACTGTTGTGAATTCTGCAAAAGGCGATGAACACTGCCTGGTTATGTGCTTGATCAAATATTGATTTTGGATCATTTGTCACAAAAAAGCTATAAACTGCAGCTTTAAATAAATGTTGGAGATAAACAGAAAAAAAATCAATATTAAGTTTGAGATTAAGCAAAAAGTGTTACAACCACCTCCTGTATATGTTGAGTCTTATTGTTATTTATTTGATACATTTTACTTTTCTTTTTTAGGTTAGCCTTATATATTTATATATATACAGTGAGGTCAATAAGTATTTGATCACCCTGTGATTTTGCAAGTTCTCTTACTTAGAAATCATGGAGGGGTCTAGATTTTCCACGGTGAGAGACAGAATCCAAAAAGAAAAATCTGATTTTTTAACAGTTTATTTCGGAAATTACTGTGAAAAAAGAACAACTGTTTTGAGCAATTGGCAGAAAATTGAATAGGCTAATGATGACTGTCAATGTCCCTCGGACTGAGACCAGACAGAAGATCTACACGGAACTACACGGGAGAAGCTGGTCAATGCCATGAAGAGAGCTGGGACCATCGTTTCCAAGGCTACAATCAATAATACAATCGTCATGGTTTAAAATCTTGCATCACACGGAAGGTTCCCCTGCTTAAGTCAGCCCATGTCCAGACCCGTCTGAAGTTTGCCAGGTGTAATATCATTTTGTCACCTTTTTGTCATCAGTTAACCGTGCATGGACCACAGCTGATGTATGTCTCTGACTTACATTGTAATCTTTTCATCATGGAATTTTTGATGAATTTTTTCACAGAATTTTGAGTTAAGAGTCCGTGGTCATTACATGGAATTCTGTGAGATTCTGTGTGACTATTCTGTCTGACTTGTTTTTTTTTTTTTTATTATTTTATTTATTTTCGTAAGTTCTTAAAGCAAATCTTAGCATACTATGAGCCAATCATCCTGCTATAGTGTAACCTATACAGTATGGAAATGTTTATACTTTTTAAGCAGGCACTACTAACAGCTTCCCATGGGGTCCTCAGCAAACTCAACACAGCAAGCAGACCTGAGTGTGTTCCACTTTGCTTATATACTGGTGAACTTGCCTATGCCCTTTGGGGAATCCTCGCTGCTACTTTGAAGTGTGCTCCAATTTGTGAAGTGGACAAAGGAAGATTGTATGGAGAGACCCTTGATCCCTTGATTTTTTTTTTACATACTGAGCTGAGAAACATTATTTATCTCCATCCTAAACAAGAAAAATCTTACAACATTTAAAACAGCTCAAGCATACACAAAAGGAATGCTCCATTAAACAAATTTGTAAGGTAAAAAATGTAAATAATACATCAGCTCCACAGCGGATTTCAAGTGACTATGGGCTTATGTTCCAGTTCAGCTCAAATTGCAAAGGTTCTGCTCGTAGTGGACACTTGTACAACATAAGCAATGATGTAACGATAGTGTTGAGAAATGCAAAACTGATTAAAAAAAAAGCCATTTGTTGATGCAATGCCATTTCAACAGTTTTGTCGAACCGTAGTTACATGGGATTCAATCCGGAGCACCTTGTCTCTCGAGTACATCTCTGTACTCCGTGAGCTACCGAACAAACCTACCTGGTCTCACGGCATAAACGTACCTTGGTGAACTTTTTAGCAAGAGACAAAATACATACCAGTCAGTACATATCACTGCAGTTTCTACACGAAATGACCACTAGAGGCAGTAAAACTCTTATTCCTTTTCACACAAATTTACAGAGTTTCGATTAATAAAGTGCACATTTTGCACAATAACTTGAAGATTATCATGTAATGACTTCAAAACAATATTTATATGCTGGGAGATTTGAAAACTGATGCTTTTAAACACTAGCATCACACATTTGTTTACTCCAGCATCATATCTATGGGTTTTCATAGACGGTAGGTTTCTTTTAACATCGTCTCATAAAAATATGTACCTCTGTGCACTTTTTGTGCATCAATGTTTTCATGTGAAACGCAGTTTCAAAGAGAAATATCCACTGAGTGGTGCTAAACACAGATTCAATATGTGACCCCTGGCACACTTTTTACTACATAGCTGCAGATATTATTACTGTGGTTCAGAATTTAAATATCCGTGGACTGTTGCTAAAAATAAGTCCTCTATCATGTTGGAAATATGCCTGATCCAAACCCTAAATCTATCCGATAGTGTTCACAAAGATGTATGACATGTATCACGACCGCTCAGGGTCCTGACCGCTCAGCAAACTCATTGGGGTTAGGTGAGAAGAGATGTACGAGGCTCATGTCTCTACACTTTTGCACCCGTCCTGAATCTGTCATTGCTTCATATCAGTTCATTCAGGGTTCCCAGACCCAGCGGTGTGGTATTGGTTGCAGGGAGGGTTACAGAAGGGTCAGACTCTTTTTGGCAGTGACAGTCAGGTCAGCGTAACACAGGAGTTATTAAGGAGGTGACTAGATTAAAGTATACAAAGCCTAGCAAATAACTGTTTCCAAACAACATTAAAAGAATCAGGTTTCATGTAAAGTGATAATGTGGCACCCATCTAATCCTGTAGTCTGGAAAAATGTGTTTAGCAAAGATTAAACCCTTGTCAACATCCCTACTGATCTGATCTGTGGTTCATGAGTGCATTGATGTAGTGTATCAGATTTATACCTGCTTAAAATTTCATGCTCTCTTACACCAGTGTCTGTCACTGATCCATTTACACTCTTACATCTCTTGAGCTAAACTCAGAATTTCAGCAGTCATTATCAAGAAGTTATTATAATAATCAGATCTGACCAAAATATGATCAAATTCAAAAGCAGTGGGCACATCAGGAGACTGAGATGGGAATGTTTGCTTGTGGATAAATGAACAGGTCACTTGGCTTTCTTAGAAGAATTTAAGTAAAATTCAAATATTATTTGCAAAGAGTTTAAATTCATCACTGTAAAACAAATTCAGGTGGCCTTAATTAATGATTTAATACAATGCACTTATTGTGTCCATACATGCTTTTACATTGTACACTCTCAGAAACAAAGATACAAAAGCTGTCACTGGGGTCATACGTTTTCAAACAAATGCAAAACTGAGAAACCTTTGTCTACTGTCTTTATTATCACTACTGTACTACAGGTATATTTCTTCTACAACTGTCTTCCACAAAGATTGAGGGACTCATAATTACTTCAATCAATCAATTGCTTAATTTTATATAGCGCTTTTAACAATACAGATTGTAGCAAAGCACTGAACATTATCAAGTAGGAGAATAGAGTGATGGTAATGTATAATGATGAGATTAAACTCTTTATGTATTAAATGCAGAGACGGTCTCTGTAATCAAAATAATGATAAAAACTAGAAACTAGGTGTTCCCAACTAAGCAAGGCAACAGTGGCAAGGAACCAAAACTTGGGAGGAACCAGGCTTAGTTGGGGCCAGTTCTCCTCTGGCCGGATGCCCAGCATTTCCAGTTCAATATTAAGCACATGTCAATTTCTGGTCTCAGATGAAGATCATCTCTTTGTGCTGATGCACCATCTGATCTGGATACGGACTGAGGAAAAGAATAAGAGAGAGACAGACTAATATTAGCGTAAATGCCATTCTTTTTACAATGTAACGAGTACATTTTGTGTTAAAGGGAGTGTTCCCAGTTCCGGCTGATCTAATTAATACAGCCTAACAATCCTTTAAAGGATTTGATTAACATGTAAATGTGAATTAGTGTGTTAAGTGTAAGCAAGAGTAAAGAGATGTGTCTTTAATCTAGAATTTAAATTGACAGAGTGTGCCTGCCTCTCGAACAGTATTAGGTAGTTTGGTCCAGAGTTTGGGTGCTAAATAGGAAAAAGATCTGCCAACTGCAGTAGATTTTGTTAAGTACTGAGGGGCTAGGCCATTCAGGGCTTTATAAGTAATTAAAAAGATTTCAAAATCTATACAATGTTTAATAGGGAGTCAGTATAGTATTGACAGAACCGGGCTAATATACTCATGCTTTCAGAATTTAACAGTAAGAAGTTACTTGTCATCCCATTTTTTATATCAGCTATGGATTCCGTCTCGCAATTTGGTGTGTTTCACCTGGCTGAGAAGAAATGCAAAGCTGAGTATCATCAGCATTACAGTGAAAGCTAACACCATGTCGTCTGATAGTATCTTCCAAGGGTAACATGTAAAGTGTAAAAAGTAACGGCCCTAGTATTAAGCCTTGAGGTAATCCATATTGCACTTTTGATCGATATGATACGTCCTCATTCACTGCTACAAACTGATATTGGTCAGATAAATATTTGAACCATGCTAAGGCACTTCTACTACTGCTAATAAAGTTTTTTATTCTATTTAGGAGAATGTTGTTGTCAATAGTGTCGAACGCAGTGCTGAGATCCAATAGCACTAATAATGAGATACAACCAATAGTGGCGGTTCTACACTAAATTTCTCCCCGAGCAAGACTCCCTCCTGGCGCCCCCAGCCCAAAATTGCAAATTTAAATAAACATGCCCTAACATGCTAAATGTCTATCATTAGACACTTTATTAATCTAATATAATCTAATCTAAGGTAGGAACAATTAGCTTCTTGTTTAATTCACTGCCTTAAATTATATGCTTCGTCACGTAACAGAGTTAAAGCAAATGGAAAATGTCTTTAAAATTACACTGGCTATTTACAATATACTGTAAATATATTGGATATACCCAACATTAACATAAGTACAATGGAAATAACTGTATTTGCAATCATTTTGTTGCAGAGCATAATTTTGTGGTTAAATTTAATTAGATCTCATGTTGTATATGTTACCGGCAATGTGTGAAATGCCGGCATTCTATAGAATGCCTAGGCAATGTATAGAATGCCCGCTGGT
>JAUCNO010000663.1:15166458-15178751 GCA_032353835.1 Enteromius viviparus
ACACTATTCAGAGCCGTCACGCTGAGGGCGTTCCCATAGCGTCTCGTCGACGCAGCTCGAGTTCCTGAAAAGGAACCGATATTTCACACTTTGCCTAAAACCGTCAGTCATTCTATAGAATGCCGGATTTCACACATTGCCTGTAACATATACAATAGGAAATATTGAGGGAGTTAAGTTATATATTATCACAACCAAGAGTGATAGACAGAAATACAAAGGGATCCAAGCTACAAACACTCAACAAACTTATTCTTGCAATTCTTAACTAATTCTTAACAATTCTGTTTATTGTACTTGTTATTGTTTAGTTAATTATTTTCTTTAAGAGGAACTAAATGTGATAATAATACAGATATATGAGATAAATAAAGGCTGAATATCTGATCTGCCACAGTACTGATAACGTAATGCAAGAAGGAGTCAACAGCAAACTAGCATCTGCTGTACAATGCTCAGAGGAAAAAAATAAACACAATGATTAACATAAAAAGTAGACCTCAAGAAAAAATAAAAATAAATAGGATACTACTCATTTAAAAGACAGTGCTGGAAGAATTGTTCAGCTAACAGTTGTATCTATCTCTGTCATGAAACCTACTTAATGAGAAGCAATGATATTCAACAAGAGGTAATGGACCATCTGCAAAAATTGCATGTGTGCTCGAGTTCACATTTTCTGCTCTTAATTGGATCCCAGTGACGACTTGCTAAGTCAGATGTGAAAACGCATGAGCCTATTTTGTTTAAGTTTTTTTTTTTTTTTACACTTGTGTGCTTGTTTTTGAATAACATTGAACTAAATGTTTCATTTTCTGATGGTTTTATATCAGTACACAATAATGTTCATGCTTGCATTAGCAAACATCACTTACAGTTTGAAATAGTTCTCCCTGTCAGCCTTAGAAAGGTGATCACGACTTGTCATGGCTGTCATTGTGACAGCAGGACACAAAACATGAGCATTGATTAATGTCCAGCAGTGTGTAGCACAACATTAGAACGCAGTTCATTCATTATAGATAAGCTCAGCTAGTCACATTAGCCTGATCCCATGCTGTGTCTGGCCATACATATTTAACACACACTCACAGGTTGGCTGTCACACACACTGTAACCCTAATGATGGTCCAAAACGATAACAACACGAGCCAGGTCAGGTCTCGACTCGGTCTAGAAGGGCAGATGATGTAGGGTAGATGAATGAACTAATGCTTGTTTTGTCTTGTATTCTGTGTATCATTAGCTAAATAGGTTATTATGTATTATATGTATTATTATGTATTATATACAGTATATTAATATTTAAAAAGTTATTTAAAGTTTCTTAAAACTATATATTTTATAAATAACAAATATTTTATATTAAACCAGACTGCATAGAGTGAACTGCATATTTGTTGCTTGAAAGACTTCAAACCCTAGCTTTTTAAAGTTTTCTTCTCTTAATCTCATATATTCATGGCCACTGAAACCACACTGACAGGTCTTTTATTCTTCTGTTGGTGAATAGTAGAGTAGAGAGCCACACACATGGAAACCCAACCTGCAACGATACGTCAGAATGTGCACAAAAACGGAAGAGAAAGAAAAGGTAAGAAGGCAGCATCGGGTTTACTTCAAGGTAACAGCCTTCAGTGAGATTTTGGCATGGCAATAGATAAATAAATAAATAAATGAATGTTTAGTCTTTAAAAGTAACATTATTGAGCTAAATTGTTTATTTACAATATTAAATAATATTATAATATTAAAAGATTTAATTTTACAAAATATATCTTTTTTGTTTTATAGTAAGTTTTATGATGTTAATAACCATCATGCCTTTGAAGTTAAACTGCTGGGAGAAAAAAAAGTCTTAGTTCTGTCAAAGCAGGTAATGAGGTAAAGTAATGAGTCAAAGCAGGGTAATGTACAGTACTGCTGTCTATGCTGGTAATATGACCGAAACAATAAAATAAAAGCAGAAGGTATTGCTCTGGAATGAATAACGTCTACAGCCTTAATAAGAACCCTACGGAAAAATAAATATACTTAAATGTATTTGAATTACGTTTATTTCATGCTTAGTATACTACGAATAGGGATGTAACGGGATCAAAATTTCACGGTACGGTAATACCACGGTATGAGTGGCACTTTGAATGAAACTTTGAAACAGTTTTAATGACAAAAATGTATTAAACCGTCCACACATCCGATTTAAAACCTGTTTTAGATTGCTACATGACGTCATATATCAATTTGCATATTCATTACGTGTGTCATATTATCTTGCTTCTCTGGGGTCACATAATGTTATTCAATGCACCCTTATTCTCAATAAAACTGTTTTCAGTGATATTTTAATGGTTTCTGTTGTCAGAAAAACTGAATAAATATGAAATAGTGACTGAAATGCATGCCATTATAAGACCTGCTGAACTAGCTCTACCTTACAAGATGTTAATCTAGATTAAAACCCTTATCAAAACAAGAGCACTACCAGAGCCTCGCTGAGGTTTGTCCAAGAAGTCTCTAGATTTGTCGCTAATCGCTTTTAGGGTCTGAAAAATCGCTAAATATAGAAACAAAGTCGCTAAATTTTCAACACTGAGCCACAACAGACTGCAAAGAATGATGGGCAGGCCTGGGCTGATGGGAATTGTAGTTCCTGCTACCTCCCGTTCGCTCCATTCGCCTGAACAAACTTTTCTCAGAAGACCTATCGTTTTATCGAGTCATGTGACCACGGTATTATGGAAAAACTTGATATTGCGGTACGACGTATTTACAATACCGTTACATCCCTACTATGAATACATTTTCATATTTACGTACATAATAAAATGCCATGCAATTGTACTTTTAGTATACTAAACTGGTATGATTAAACTCATTTCATACTTAATGCACTGTAATTGTTCAGAAGCAGTGCTGAAGTCCATTTAAAGACATACTTAGTATATATGATTGTGCTAAAGTGGAACTATTTCAAGAATACTTTGTGTACACTTTAAATATTTTGCATTTAAAGGGTAATATTACACAATCCACATTAAAAGTGACATATATACGCATTTTAGGCTTATTAATAAGAAATATGCATTGTGCACAAGTAATACTCCAAATAAAGTTTCACTAAAATGTTTATATCAGTATAGGTCTCGCCTCTGTAACGCTCTCTGGATCACGGCAGCAGGAACCCTCTCCTGAGTACTAGTGTTTCCCCCCGGACTGGGCTGATTGCACCACCAGGTGTTCGGCATTTACTACCCTACAAAAGCAGTGTGCAGACGCTTGTTCAGCGCGAAGTCTTATTAACTAGTGTGATAATTCTAAACGTTTACCCTGTTGGATTTTCTGGTTTCATTTTGGATTGTTTATTCGGACTTTGATTCTCGCTGCCTGCCTGAACCTTCTGCCTGTACCACAACTACTATTTACTGCCTTGTCTCTGTTATATCTGTCTGCCTGTTTACTGACCAAAGCCTGTTTGACTACTCTTTGAATAAAGCCTGCAAATGGATTCCGATGACTCTGGTGCTTCATCACAGAAATAAATATATTTTAAACATATTACTTTTTTACTAGGGAAGACATTTCTTTCATTGCATTTTCCGTCAACTCTCTTGGGCGGGGCTGGGAAATGCCACTGCTTATGATTTATGGGGATTAAATATGTGTTGATCAGAGCTGAATTCACCTGCACTGCATGCTGTGTTCAGTTGAGAGAGAAACATTATCTTTAATTCATCTGGATCAGAATTAACTGGAGATGCAGATGGTCTTGACTATCTAATGCATCTGTCCTTAAGCAAACGTCTTCATTACTCAGTTAAAAGTCTTCATTGTGAATTAAGCTTCTAACGGATTTCTTGGTTTGTTCTTCTCTGGTGTTTATGTTTAAAGGTCTCTTGGGTCTCTTTCCCAGAGTTACTTGTATTTATGGTGTTTTGCGTGTCTGACATTATGCATGCAGAAAGTCCCCTGTGTAGATGTATTAAGCCACTTCTCTAATATTTCAGGTCTATTTCCCTCCGTTTACCTCCAGACTGTGTAAATTCCTCTGAAATTAGGTGAACTGGTTTCAGATCAGATCCATGCAGCTCCTATGTCTATAGAGTTAATAGACTTCATCTCTTCAGTTAATTTACATTTTGACTCTTAGTTACAGATTATGTTGTACAAGAAATTATATTGCACCAAACTGTATTACTATAATTAATCCAAAAGCTGTGTGTGAGTGTGTGGATATGGAGGAGAACTGACCCTGAAGCTGAGCTTCATCCAAAATCCTGAACAAAGACGAATACTGTATGAAATCCAATTATATTTTTAGTTCCACAAATCCCAAAATAACTATTTCCCTAAACAATAAAGATAAATAATCCTTATGTGAGTTTATCACTGATATCTGGTCATCCAGCCTGGGACTGTATTGGAATGAAGGGCCCTTATTTGAAGAGCACACAGGGCGACAGGGACCACTGGGGTAACTGGCCTTAACTGAATTTAGTGAGGACCCAAGTGACCAGAACCCACTTACCATATAATATTCCCATTTAGCTTGAGAGTATATACAGTTTCATAATAAAAAATACTTCATGTACCGCTAAATGCACACACAGGGATTCAAGAATATTGAATAATCAAGTCATGACAGAATGAATGTATGTACTAGTAGCAAACATTCAGTCGACAGCCTAATTTACAGAATCATGGAGTAAGCATTGACAATATTAAGTGCAATTTGTTATAATGAAGTGTAATTTTGTTCTGCTTATTTTGCATACTGTTGAAGAATAGGAAATGCTGCTTCAGAACCTAGGAAAAGCAGGATCCAGATGCTGTAACATAAAAACATGTAGTAATATCATATATAGCAAAATCAAATCCAACTGAGATAAAAAAGCGAGGACTGAGAACTGTCCATAGAAAGCCATCTTCAGACAGTACTTGTTTCTCAGGGGGGGCATAAGTGATTTTCATTGCATTTACAGGATGTAGTTGTTGGTTTAAATGTAGTCTGATTCCAGTATGTCTGTGTACCATGAAAATCCCAGGCCGAATGACCTTTTTTGACAAACACCACGGTGCCGTCTGAGTTTATGAGATGACATTGTTTCAAAATTCAGTGTTTAAACCCTTTTTGAGCACTCCCGAATACCATAATTCAGTTTTACAGACATTTATGTGAGAAACAATTACCATCCCAATCAGGCTTAAAGGGATAGTTCTTTAAGACAACACCAGACCCAGAACTGAAGAAACACTTGTAGTATATACACAAGTTAACCAGAGGATAACGGCAATCCAGGCTTATTAGGAATACATGCTTCTAGACACATTTCTGCAGCACAGTTATTACATATCTTACTACACAGTTTGAGGCAGTTTCAAAGTAAAATGTCCAGTGAGTAGAGAGTTCAATAGATGACCCTGGGACATATTTGTCGCTATGATATAGGTGTTTGTATTACGTTGCTTTATTACATATTGTGATGGTTCATAATTCAACTATTCAAGTGTCACTTAAAGTTGATGCTATATCATGTTGGAAATATCCACTATACCATTAAACTAAACAAATAAATTAGATATATATGTTAAACATATATGATGCTATCCCAGTGCTTCCTGCAACTACTTGGTCTTTTCCAGGTAATGAATGTGAAACATTTACTGAAGTAACTCACAAAAAACTGAACTGTGTGAAAAACTGATCTTTCACACTGAATGAAATGAACAGGAAATTGGATGCTTTGCTCTTCATTTGTGTCAGCAAAACAAGTCAGTCAATATGCAGACAACTGGACAAATTTTCATATGCAGCCATAAAAAAAGTGAAATGAATTAACTTTTATACTCAGTGCTTGATAGACTCTTTCAGCCTGGTTCGGTTTAAGATGAGACACGCTGTAAGTAAAGAGCTGTTTGCATGACTAAAGTGATTGAAGCCGCTGAAGGAGTGGAGGTCACTACATCAAAGTCACACATAAAATCAGGTTAATAGATCATTAATGCAGTGCATATTTCCTTTTTAATGAAGAAAGGCTGAAATCTAATTCCTTTTTATGGGCTGAATGTATAAAATATTCTCAACCTGATTTAGGAAGTGATGTCATAGAGTGTTTAATATTATTCCATATTATTGTAAGTTTATAGTGCCATGCTGAGATGAAGACAGCATGCAATAACTCCTCTCAAATGCAGTGGTCACATTAAAAATGAATACACTCAGCACACATGAAGACAGTTATAAGCATTTAATAGGCATTAAAGGTATATATACCATCACTTCCTCAGGCATTCAAATTTGTTTACTAAATCAGTCTGCAAAAAAATCTATACTGCATAATATAGAGTTGCTGGAAAGTATTTCTTCTCATGAGCTGAATTCTGCTGAATTTACAAATGACATTTTCACTTTGAAAGAGAAGCACATGTAGTGGATCTGTTATGGTGCAGAAGGGGAATGGAATAATATTCTAGAAAATGATGCATATACACACTCTCTTGCACTGGAGTATGGATTTAGGCAGAAATAACTAAAATCTCTCAGGAATGTAAAGAAAAACTTCAACCAGATGGTGTCTGAAGCGCAGCAGTCAGGAGATGCTTCTGCCCCGTTCTTCTCTTCAAACCTGTTTAGTTTGTGTATATTTTTGTGGTTTTTTAAAGCACTGCATTTCCATGGGACTAAATTCAGTCTGTTTCTTGGGTTTGAACTCCTCAATTATTAATTTATTGAAGTTTTAATCATTGTAATATTGCAAGACCTGGATTCTTTTTGAATTTTACATCACAGAAATACATTGCGATCCTCTACTGCAGACTTTTATCACATGCAACAGTGTATATTTCAATGGACAAAACTGTAAGTCATGCAAGCCCCGAGGCAGCAGGCATCCCACTGCATTATTATTTCTTACATATTACTTCAGAATTAATCATTTGTTTCATTTAAGGTGTTTAGTGTTATTTAAAACATCAGCTACTGTATATGTTGCTTCCCAAACAGTATTGCAGTGATGCTGTGGATGATCCAGATGTTCTTCACCAAGCCTTGCAAACCTTTTCTGTTCCGTGAGCTTCCACATCTTTCTTCTGAAGTCCTTGAACATCTCTTTTGATCAGATCTCATTGCTCTAAAACAGAATACTGAAGTGCAGGGATCTGAAACTGGATTATTTTTTGACATCGCACTGCAGGTCAAGAGGTTCACATCTTTTTTCAAGTAATATTCCCTCTCAGAGCTTTTTAATATGCCAGTTCATTCAGTGTCATTTTATGTGTGTGTGTGTGTGTGTGTGTGTGTGAGTGAGTGTATGTCAGAGATCATAAAGTCAGCTGGTCATTATCACAAGCGAAAGGTTGACAGGGATCAGGATCAGGTCTTGCATCACCCTGAAGGGCTATATTTTGTGATAATGACCAGCTGACTGCATTATTCCGCTTATTTGTTCCTGTGTAGTGTTCCTTCATTTCCATTGCTTATAGCGATAGAGACAAAAACACAACGCTTTTCAATGCAAGAATAATTAACTATGTTACATTATTGGACATAAAATCAATGTAGCATGAGATATCACAAAATAAATAAATAAATAAATAAATAAATAAATAAATGAATAAAATAAAATAAAATAAAATAAAATAAAATAAAATAAAATAAAATAAAATAAAATAAAATAAAATAAAATAAAATTAAATTAAATTAAATTAAATTAAATTAAATTAAAAATTAAAAATCCCTTTAATTGTTGATTTTTAACCTGGTTTACATAAGACATCTTGAGCTTTACTATCTAACAATTTTTACTATCTTAACAATTAAAATCAGAATGTACTAAATTTATATAAAAAAATAAATATTGTAAATAAAATTAAAAAATTATTATTTTTAAATTACATTTTATTTTTGTTTAATTACTGTATGATTTCTTTCTATAATAAAAAGCTGAAGTGATTTTGAATAAGTAAATGCTTATCTTGTCAAGTATTTTATTTTTATACAATTACAATTTTTAGTATTATTTTATTTTTAATTCTTCATTTGGAGAAAGGGAAACTTTAAGTGACACTGCAAACAACAAAATCCAATATTTCTGAGAGCCAAGTAATACTTGTACAGTATATTTGCTAAGGAAGAATAGGTCTACATATGTGAAGTATAAAGTTTCAGTAAGTTACTCGGCCTCTAATATCTCTGAGGGAAGTAGTTGACTACTGTGACAGTGAAATGTGACCTTTCCAAGTTCTGATAAAAATCTAACATTAATACATGATCACAAGAAAATAAAGTTTGTGACAGGAAAAGGAGAGTCTGAGATACCCGTTTGGATGTGTGCTGCAGATATTGAGGGAATGAAAGCTGGTGAAGCTGTGCAGACTGTGAGCTTTGAAATGCTAACTAGTGCTGTTCAGTGTGGAAATGGAGAACATTCTCTGTGGGTCAAACCCGAACCCACAGCGGAGCCCACAGTAGAGGGGTAAACATCTTCAAGCTGCAGAGCGGAAGGCCTCAGCAGAAGAGGTACACTCAGCACCACCATTAAGCTAAACTTAAAGGTATTGAACTCAAAGCAGTGGATAACTTCAGGGAGTGCTTATCTTACTAAAGCCTATGCTGAAACTACTCTATTGGAACTGTGTGTGTGTGTGTGTGTGTTATCTTTATTGGCAGCTGTTTCCATAAAGTCTGTAAAGCTGATATTATGGAATGGCATTTTGGAATGTTTACATTAAAGAGTTTAGCTCTATATCATTATTCATAATCTATTATATATTATGTGGCACAGCCATCTTAGAATTTGTGGTGCCGAAGTGGTCCGTTTACCAAGTTTTTCAAATCAGGATCACTGAGTGCCAGAGAGCAATGCATCTTCTGCATGTTAAGGGATAAATCACCCCCAAAAACAACATTTTTCTTAGATTTGCCTATCTTCTGGTGGACACAAACGAAGGTATTTTGAAGAATGTTGATAGCCGTCCATAGGATTTTTTTCCACTCTGGAAGTCCACCAGCATTCCTTTAAATCACGTTTTTTTTGTGTTCAATAAATGAAAAACACTTACACAGGTTTGGAACAACATGAGGGTAGAGGGAGTTATCTCTTTATAGCAGCTCCAAAGTCTTATAAATTGTTAAAATTGCATTTGTTATTTCTGGCAGCAGATGTGTGTTGCATTAATTTTATATTTCTTATAACTGTTTTCATAATTGTACAGCAAATTGGTCAAATTGTTTAATACATTAGTGGGATTTAGAGAATGTTTTTCACCCTAATTTTAATTGTCCAGGTTTGTATCTATACAAAGATCCAAATCAGGGGTCTCCAAACTTTTTTATCACAAACCAGTTTTGTTTTGAAAATATTTTTCAGAGGCTTTCATACAAAGTAACTTACAAATGAAAACAATGTAAACAATCAAGGATTATTGATTAAGGATTATGCAGTGTCTACTGTACATGGATCAGAATCAGAATAATAATTTATTGAAAATTTCATTTACATGACATTGTCAAGAATAGAACAAATGAAAACACACTGGATTGTGACCCAGTGGTGGGGATGTTTGATTTAAAAGGTGAATTACCTGTAGCAAATCTAAACAGGTGAATCTGGGGGAGGGACAGACACTTTACAAGCATTGCTCAGGTTAACACAATTTTGAACGTGGCAAAATCAGCACATGGAATTATCCCTAGCACGTCCTGATTTTGCCAAGTTCGATATTTTGTTGACCCTGGAACAACATTGTAATGCAAAATAGTCTAGACCATATCTCTACACCTAAAAATCAGAGGAAATGATAGATGACTGACACTGATGTACAAGCACCAAACACTGATGCTGTAAACTGTTTCTTCAAATCTGATATGCTAGTGATGCTTTTTTCTAAGGCATGTTTACAAAAATTACTTAAATGTCCTAATTGCACTATGGCCTAATCCTGGCTTAGTCTAAGCCCTGTCTGTGAAACCAGGCCTCTTTAAATGGACTCTTTAAGTACAAACATGTACCTTTTGAAAAGGTACCACCCCAGCGACAGCTTTTGTTCCTTTATTTCTAAAGAGTGTATAAATGACTAATAGCACGAATAACACCAACATTAACCTCAAGGCTACAGAGATATAGCACTCATGAAGACTATGAAGTGAATTCCATGTGTGGTCAAACTCCTCATGCATTAGTTGGTTATGACTATTGTTAACTAATGCTATTAATGATGTAACCTTCACAAAACATGTGCATATACTGAACAATCACACTTTCCCTTCTAACAGCAGATGATCACATTTATTCCAGCAGGGTTTTTCCACAAAAAAATCCATGCAGTGTTAAAAGACTCATTAATTCAATTTTCTTTTTTTAATGAATGCACAGATAATTAAAAGGTTGGTATAAATGTGTATGCAGCCAAGTGAGGCACTACTGATCATTTATGGTGTGAAGAAAGAATATTGCAAATATGGTGAACCAAAAAAAATGAAAGCTAGAGGTTGTTTAGTATAAGATCTGGGTCACAGACATAAAAACAGCTATTGATTAAACAGAGTCATGGAAAAAAGTAGGGCATTGATATGTAAAACTGTTTTAAATTATCTGTATATGCAAATATGTTTTTTTTTTTGTTTTTTTTATTCGATTGAATAATCCTCATGGAGAAAACAGAAACACAGATATTCATTAGTGAAACATTGAAAACCCTATAAATATTACCATAGAAATTAATCCATAATGTTTTTCTGACATATTGTCAGTTCTGAATCTTGCAACAGATCTACATTCATGTTTAATGATCACGACGAGCTGGAGAAATCAAAGAGAAATGCTGTAGAATATGTTAGCATGTCAGAACCATTGCTTTGTGCGGAGTTCATATAACAGTAAAGCGGTGAGGTAAGATATAGTGAGGCATGGGACTCAGCAACCAGTATTTGAAGTCTCATGAGAGAAATTGTGAGTTTCATTTCTTTGAAGCTACAGAAGCCTTGAGAAACTTGCTACCTTTTGGAAACCCGAGAGACCAATTTGGTCCTGGCTTGAAAGCTCAAAGGAAAAAGGCTTGGGAGTGCTTGTGGCTATAGAAGCTGTATCAAAATATTACTTCAGAATCAAGTTTAGCAAGATGGAAATTTTATTTTATGACAGGACAGCTCAGTATATATTCACAAAATAAATATTTCTATTTATTTAAGTCTAACTTCTCTCTCTCCAAAATCCCACCAAGGACATTTTTGAACATAAAGCAGTTTTGTTTTTTACTGTGAAATATCACTGTTTAATAAAAATAAACTGCAAAACCACTTAATAATGTGTAATTCTCTAGTTCTTTTAATGAGTTTTTTCCTCCCATTTTTAACTCCAATTTTTTTTTTAAAGAAATATTAATAAAAGTTGTGTATTTATGTCATTGTATGTGTGTTTTTGGAATGTATTATCCAGGAAAAAAAATAGCATTTCACTGACACCGGTAACATAAGCTGAAGAATACAGAGAAATCAATGCTTGCCTGGAATTAATTTCATGCAAAACTCATTTCTAATGACTTCCCATACATGGCCACAACTGAAGATCCTTTGTGGCTGTCTTCCCATACATTTCCTGATCACTGTACTCCAGTTACAATAGAATCAGAATCTGACTCAGCACCTAATATACAGTGGTTCAGGGAAATAAATAAAGCATATATTTCATCAAAGCAGTTAAGGTAGGGCAGTTTCAAGAATTTTTTAAATGTGTGCTCAGGAGGATTCAAGTAGACTTCTGAGCTTTGCTCCCCTGACTCACTTTCATTCTTCCTATGTGCCCTCTGTTCTGTGGCTGCTCAAGGCTATTCTTTCTTTCACTTCTTCTGTTTCAATCTCTTAGTTTTTCACTGTGATAACAAACTGAAAGAGTTACACTGAGAATGTAGCATGTGAAAATGTAGCATACTTACAGTTAGCATCAATAAATGTTGATAAATAAATAAGTCTCGTATTTGAAATTCTCTCTGTTTTCCAGAATTCAAACAATAAATGCTGTTTCATTGTTCTTTGATATAGGATGAGTAGGTACATGCTCTAAATCAAACCATGATCACACGGAGCTGCTGAAAGGACATGGTGGAGGACAAAAATCGGGGTGCTTGAAGTGTCTACTTTTAAATGCAAGTCTTATGTGACCACGCACACGAGCCAATCGGAAAAACAGCAAAATAATATAAATTAACATCCTCTTTACAATAACATTATTTTTCTTCCTCCATTTCTGGCGCCCCCTGGACGTACAGCGCCCTTAGCATTTGCCTATACTGCCTAT
>JAUCNO010000663.1:15178851-15190346 GCA_032353835.1 Enteromius viviparus
GTTTTGCCGGCCGGCATCGCATGTGCTTTTATGCTTCCTGGCCGGTGACGTCACTAGCCGGTGACGTCCCAATTCATGATTGGCTGATTCAACACACTGTTCAGAGCCGTCACGCTGAGGGTGTTCCCATAGCGTCTCGTAGACGCAGCTTGAGTTCCTGAAAAGGAACCGCGAGAGCGTTCGACAGCTGATGGTTTCATATGTGCGTTATGATCGCTCTCGCGTTCATTTGCAGCAGCACCGCCTCTAATGGTTGCATCCTGGTATCACGCCAAGACGTGACATTATCACGTTGGTCCACTTTGAAAAACGTGTAGCTGTCACGATTTAACCTCCTCAGAAGTGAAACAAACACGTCAGTGACAGGCATAATATTCACGCACGGATTTGGATTCAAATAATTGGGTAATGATATTGCCATTATTGCATCTGTATTGGGGGGTGATTTTTCACTGTAAACGGTCACAACAGTTTTATTTATATGACTTATTAATACATTTATGAACACATAACCCAGCACCTGCTCTTAAACCTACCATCCCTTACTAAAACACAAGATAAACCAGCAGATACAACCACCCACATCTATTATAAATGAGTAATATTCCAATTATTCCGAGGCAAAAGAATTGATCGCCATCTTGCGCAAATTAAAAAAATGCTGCCCGCCAGGAAAATCCATACGTCAGCCTTGGTTGTAAAATTCTATTAGCTCTCGCGTGTCTCGTGACTGATCGCGTCATGCTGTTGTGAAATGTTATTGACTCTGGTGATCGATTTGCGTCATTCTACAGGTCTTTTGAATAACATATGAGCGTTAACGGAGGGATACTTTCATCTTAAAACCTTGTATTTTACTCTCCTCTTTGTATAAAGGCATCGTACGGCTTTAGAAGAACTTGAAATGCAACACAGCTTGTTGGTAATGCTTTTTTTTACAGCTTATGGTCAGTTTTTGCAATAAATACCTGTGACTGCACTTATATTGTCTGTGTGTGTGTTTTATATTGTTCAGAAGCGGGTAGGTTTAGGGTAAAGGTGGGGCTTGGTGCTACAATGAAAGTATACATTTTATACCAAATTAATCAATTTATCTGTGATAGAAGTGCTTTATTACGGAGCTGTCTAATACACTGGAAGCTTAAAGTAAACAGAAAGTGTTTATCTAAGCTCAATTGGTTATGCCAGAGAACGCAAAGTTTTGCAAGAGAATGTAAAATTTTGCGAGAGAAAGCAAAAGATTTGAAACAAAAAAAATCTTTCCATCTTGATTTTTTTTGCCCACCCCAAACTGTGGTAGATTTTTATCTTTAAGAAAATTAATTGATCACTTAAAGACCAAAAATGAAAAAATGTGTACTGAACCATCATGTTTGTTTGTACGGTTACACAACTAGTAGACTTTTAATGAGAAATCGATTGGAATTGTTTAGGATGTTTTTTTTGTTTTTTTTATCAGACAGTCTGTGAATAGTCTATGGCTTAGACTTTCACTAAATCTAATAATGTAGAGGTCAAGAAGTGTCGATACCTAATTGAATTACTGTCTGATTGATGTAAGCCGTTTGAATACAACAGTTACATTTCTCAGGGTTTCCGGAGTTTCCTCCTTGTGTTAGCCAGAATGTTAATTACAGACAGACTTGATCTGGGATAGCTGAAGCCCTGCTGGGGATCTGTGTGTGAGAAACACTATCTGCCAAAAGTAAGACTTTCCTCTGCTATCTCCTATCACAGGAAGTGGCTTGTGGCTCAGTGTTACACTATCACCTGACTCTTATTTTGTACAACATTACACTGTTTCATTGACGCCAGAACATGCTGCAGTATCTGCTATACAACCCTTCAAATCAATACAAAGCACATCTCGGGTACTGCTTGCATGCAGAGTTTTCTGATACATTTGAAATATGGAAATAACGACAAAAACAATGCTGTGCATTAAACAGTAAAATGTGCTTTAGAAATCTCTGTGTAAACATTAGCTATGTCTCATTTAGAAGGCTGCAAATCAATGGATGCATGAGGTGTATCCTTCACTGCTAGAGATAACGTCTCAGTTACATATGTAACCCTTGGTCCTTGATGGAGGGAACGGAGACGGTATGTCACAACAACAGACTGGGGTCTTACCTAGAGCCCTGATTCGCTCTGCTTAAGAGAAAACGCCAATAAAATTGGCAAGTGGTTAAACAACCCTGAGCCCCTCCCCTTCATCCAGGTATAAAGAGGCAACAGGTACAACCACTCATCAGATTTGCTGAGGAGCCGAGAACGAGTCCCAGCTCTCAACGATTGTTCAAGGTTGTGGTAGGGGGACATAACGCCTCCGTTCCCTCCATCAAGTAATTAGGGGTTACATACATAACCGAGACATTCCCTGTCTGTCAGTCACTACGAGTTATGTTGTGACGACAGACTGGGGTCCAATGGAAAATGCCACAACCTGAACTGTTACAACCTTGTAGCACTACAAATGTTGACAAGCATGTCAGACAAATGTTATGCAAAGGTCCAAAACCATCCCATCGTCCCAGAGCAGATTCACTGACTTTGATACCCATAGGGACCTGATTGAGTACAGGCCAAAACTGGAACTGAGTACTCTGTCAAGGGAAGACACAGGTTTACCAAAGGAAAGTAAATAGGATTACTCACAGGGAATCAACTATATGGACATCTAAACCAATACAAGGGCTGAGCGGACCCAAGGCATGCACACTGATACTGAGCCTGGCGTCAACTGCTTTGCTTGGTCTGACTGCCGAGGATGCTGGAGGATGCTCTACCAGGGTTTGCCACCTGGGGAACTTACTGGAAGAGTAAACAGTCCTCGCATCCCCTGTGAGGGGGAATGGTGCAGCAAGCATGACATCGCCCAGTTCTTCCCATCAATTACCTGTTACACAACACACTGTGGGAGGGGTGAGTGGTCTGGGGGCTGGAAGGATGGCAAGATAGGATCGCAGTGCTGCCAGGGGCATAGCCTTGCAGTGAGGACATCCTTCCTCCGTGAAGGCATTTTCAGCATGCTGGAGACCCAGACAGTGAAGACAACCTCCATGGCCGTCGTTGGGAGACAGGTAATGTCATCAGCCAAGAGGACAGGGCCACATCTTGAAAAAGATGCGGAACAACCGTGTTCAGAAATTGCTCTTTTGTGAAACTTCTGCTTCAGCTTCCTCTTCAAAGCAGCAGTGGCTCTGAAACAAAATCTGATGAGTGGTTGCACCTTTCACAATGAGTGGCTCAGGATTGTTTAACCACTTGCAAATTTTTATTGCCGTTTCCTCTTAAGCAGAGTGAATCAGGACTCTTTGGCAAGACCCCAGTCTGTCATCAAGACATAACTGACTGACACTGACGTGACTGACAGACAGGGAACCCACAAGGAATCCCGTTAAAATATTAAAGTCAGAAAAAAAACAAAAATATTTTTCTTTCTTCCTTAACATTTTTACTTTTTTTTTTTTTTAAATATACAAGCCGTCCAAACTGATGTCATCACATGAATACCAAAATTTGACTAAAGATTACAAAGACAAATGTTTTTCTGTGGATTTACTAGAGTAAATTTACTAAAGTAATTTCTACTTTGAAGTGTGAGTACAATGCAAAATGTTTTCAGTGTAGATTAACTACAGTATATCAAAAAATTAGACCTGAAATCAAATAATGAAATATTGAGGTTAATTCATTAACATAGGAGGTTTGTAGAGCACAGTCTAATACCACTGGGATATGTGATGTGTTACAGTTTCTCTAGTGAAATTTGAGGCTTACACGCAACAAAATGAATTCTCAGAATTCTGCTATCAAACCATTCACATCAGCTCTGGGTTTTCTGACTTCCTTTTCCTTACCGCGAGAGATAATTACAGCAGCGTTTGATTTTGTTAAGCATGGACAGTCATTGTGCAACTAGCGAAAGCAAATTTAAAGTCAAATTTAAGAAACGTATTGTGACTTTGGATTATTTTGCTTGAGGGGTCTTTATGATTCTGACCAATATTGAGAAAATAAAGTAATAAACTGTCATAACATATATGTACTGTAGGATGATTTTTGAGAAGTATTTTTTACATTTACTTCCCCGACTGACTTTGTCTGAAAAAAGAAAGTCATATACAACCTAGCATGGCTTATTTTTGGATAAACCATTCCTTTAACTTACCTGGTAATGTGATTGTTCACTTGCCTTGAGTGCTCCATCAGCTGACCTCACATTATGAAAACATAATGAATTAGAAGAGCCCTCCAATGGTGTCAAATGCTGTCACTCCTCAGGTACTTACTTGGAAAACACTTAATGCTAACAGGAACTGAGAATTTCCTACAATAAACATAAGTCTATTGATTTTTGCAAGTTGAATGCTGGAACATCAGAGGCATTCATTGTTACACACACACACAGTTTAGTGTGTTTTTTCATCAGACAATGATGCACACAAATAGCTAGGACTCAAATAGTCTCTGGTGTTTGAGACTTGCACACAGATCGTATGTCGTTCGTCCTCTCTGGGAGCATTGCTATAATTGTCGCTCGGCGTCTAATGGAAACAAGTGGTGTAAAGAGATCTGGCCTGGGAGACAGAATCAGGGTTGAGCTGAAAACGGGAAAACAGACTCATTCACAAAACTAAACAAAAGTGAACCCCTCTGACTATGATGCAACTGTTTCATCCTGGAGATCTAGGAAATGCCCACCTGTTGTCATGCCATTGTCTAAATGGTTCCATAACATTTGCATTTACATTTATTCATTAAGCAGGCGCTTTTATCCAAAGCGACTTACAGGTGTGGAAAACCAATAAGCAATTAGTCATACAGAGGCAAAAACAACTTAGGAAGTGCTCATAATACCGTATAACAGGCAATCTTCAAATAAGTGCAGGCTAGAAAGGGAAAGAAAGAGTAAGGTTAAAGATCCTTTCTGTTTCACAAAAAGTTCTTTGTGGCAAAAGATGGCTCGTCATATTATAAAAAGGTACGAAAGATATGGTTCTTTAAAGAACCTTTGAATGATTTGGATACATTACTACAGATCTGTTATTGATTACAGATTACATGATAGTTAGCAAAATAATGTACATTTAAGACTACTTTTATCAAACTGGTTTTTAAATGATTATAAACGTACTTCATCGATACATATATATATAAAAAAATAGAAAATATATAGCATTTTTTGAGCATATTGAATATAAAGTATTATATCAAGAAAGTGAATCCATAATAAGTTTATGAAAAGCTAATAATTAATTAAAATATTATAATTTAAAATAAAAACTAACAAACATCGTAAAAAAAGTAAGCCTGGGGCACAAAACCAGGATTAAGTCACAAAAATACACTGTATGGGTCAAAATTATATATTTTTGTTACATGTCAAAAAATGATTAGGATATTAAGTGAAGGTCATGTTCCTCGAAAGTATTTTGTCCACTTCTTACCATAAATGTATACAAATTTTATTTGTTTATTAGTAATATGCATTGCTAAGTATGTTGCTACCTGTAATGTAGACAACTTTAATGGTAATTTTACCAATATTTAGATTTTCAAATATTATCATATCCTAACAAATACATTAATGGAAAGCTCATTTATCCAGGTTCCAGAACTGACAGTTACTGAAGGTCACTGAATATGATAAATGGCAATGTTTCATGGTGATCCCCAGTAACTTTAAACCCAGTAGCACCAAACTGTCACGAACTGGTTGCGCTGCGTGTGTAAAAACTGAACCTCTCAGCGGAGCAAAGGAGCGGAGGACACGAGGAATATTAAGGCAAGATATTTAATCGAACAAAACTCAAAATACAAAGAAAAAGGCTGACGAGGCAGCAAACGGGAATCACACGGGCATTTACACAATCCACATAACGTTAAAAAGACCTAACTAGAACAAAAAGACATTGGTATTTAAAGGGAAGAAATCAAATACAAAAGTGAGGGCAGGTGCAACCACAGGTGCGACAATCAAACTCAATAGGGAGAAACCAAAAAGACACAGACAGCGGGGATGACACAACAAGACAGGCACGGAACGTAACATAACACCGGGGAGGGGGGGCTGGGCGCTCTGGAGGCAGGACCCGGAACTCCACACATACCTGCCTCCAAGGCGGATCAGATGCCCTGGCAGACCACTCAGGCTGGACAGTCTTAGGATGGCCGATCTCAGGAGCCTTAAGAGTCCATGGTGGCTTGGGCATCTGCCGAAACAGTTCACTCAGAGTCCATACACATTTTCCCCTCCCGCCCACCCGTTCTAGGACCCACCCCTCCCCGGGAGGCACACAGGGGCCGCAGAGTCTAGAGGGCGCCTAGGAGGGCGCACGGGATGTGCGGCTGACTCTGGGGGGCGCACAGGGTGCGCGGCAGACTCTGGAGGGCGCACTGGATGAGCGGCAGACTCTGGAGGGCGCACAGGGTGCGTGGCAGACTCTGGGGGGCACACAGGGTGTGCGGCAGACTATGGAGGGCGCACTGGATGCGCGGCAGACCCTGGAGGGAGCACAGGGTGCGCGGCAGACTCTGAAGGCAGCACAGGTTGCGCGGCAGACTCTGGAGGGCGCACTGGATGAGCAGCAGACTCAGGAGGGCGCTCTTGCAGTGCAACAGACTCAGGAGGGCGCTCTTGCAGCGCAACAGACTCAGGGGGGTCGGGCCACAACAGAAACTCCTCCTCCAGCATCGGCTCTGGTGGATCAGGCCACGGCAGTGATTCGTTCCCCAGCATGGGCTCTGGTGGTTCGGGCCACAGCGGTGAATCATCCACCAGTATAGGATCTGGAGGGTCGGACCATGGTGGAAAGTCCTCTTTCACTACTGGCTCTGATAGTGACAATGACAGTGTTGCAGGCTCAAGCAGTGACAGCGGTAGCTGCGCCGGCTCTAGCAACGGCGGTGACAGTAATGCCCCAGCAAACATCGGTCGGACGGCGACGTCCTGTCCCTGGCCAAAAATAGTCGCGGCAGGACGACAAAATATGCAAAAATTTGTAACACAGAATATTTCCTTAAAATGCATTCAGATACGTTTGTACATGTCTACTATTCTCTGTGGTTGCGTGTAAAGTTGTTACTTTGACTTTTAGCTGCGTCTAGTTCAATATTTACTCTGTTGTGATTCGGTTGTGTTAGGACGTCCAGCAGGTGACGTCTTTTACACGTGCATTTATAGTCTGTCATCAACCTCTATCAAATCCTTATGAAATATGCAAAAGCTGTTGTGCTTACACCTTTGTTATACCATGTACCACCAATACCACCAATAACATGACGTTTCTATTTACACCTTGTTTCATGTCAAATTATATTCATAAAGTGCCCTGTGTGGTTATAAATCCATGCATTTTAATAATTATTCACCCGTTTCCCATGCATGAGATATTATTATTATTATTATTTTTTTTTTTATTAAATATATATATACATATAAAACGGTCACTATTTGATGTCTAAACTGGATGTGATTGTGAATTGCAAAAACTGTATTATTGAATCCCGCGATATTATTTGAATTTTCTCGCGCGAGCTTGTTAACAGGTGTGTTCGAGCCACTGCGCAGACCGATCGGCGAGATTAGCCGAAAGCAGGCGATGCAGGAGCGAACCCAAAAAATGGATGACCAAACTCAGCGATTTATACGCTTTGAGAAGCAGATAAATGCAAATTCATCAGCCATCGACAAAAAACAAAAAAGACATATCAGAGCTTCAATCTCAAGTAGTTCATCTTAAAGAAGAGAATGCAATTCTGAAAAGCGCTATAAGACAGGGATGCAAACGGCGCGCCTTTTGGAGGATGCCGCCTTTTTCACGGCTGTGTGGGGGACATGTGTGAATCGTGCAGATCAGATGAGTTTGGGAGGAGTGGGTGTGTGTGGGGGGGATTTTAATTTGACCCCAGACAACTCAGTTGACCCTCTAGAGGGCACCATCACACCTTTAATGATATTTACAACAACCTGGTTTCAAATACAAATTTGATTGACTGTTGGAGGTAAAAAAATTCCGGTGTTAGACAATATACATGGTTCAATGCATCTAATAATGGACAGTGCTCCAGGTTGGACTACTGGCTTATTCCTTTTAATTGGTTTAATAACATATCTAAATGTGAAATCTCTACAGCTCCCCTAACAGACCACTGCTCAGTGACTCTGATCCTTAACTTAAATAATAGTAAGCGACCTCAAAATACAATTTGGAAATTCAATAGTAATCTTTTGCTTAATAAAGACTTTTGTAATGAAGTTAAAAATCTCATTGTTGATGTGACCGCTTTGGATTCTTCACCTTTAAATAAATGGGAGTGGTTTAAATTCAAAGTTAAAGAAGCAGCTATTAAAATAGGAAAATACTCTTCTAATAAAATGCGGGTTAAACAAAAGGAAATTGTTACTAATATTAACTTTCTATGCTCCAAAGCTGTGTTGTCTAGTGAGGAAAAAGCCCAATTAGAAAATCTCAAAAATCAACTAGATAATTTATTTTTAGAAAAAGCTCGGGGTGCTTTTATTCGCTCAAGGGCTCGTTGGATTGAGGAGGGCGAGAAAAATTCTTCCTACTTTTTTAGTCTTGAGAAACAAAGGCAAACGAAAAAGAAAATTTCTAAATTAAGTATTAATGGTGCTGTTACAGATGATTTAAATTTAATTAACAAGGCAATTAGAGACTTTTATAGTAATTTATATTGTTCAAGATATTCTGAGGCTAATTGCAAATCCTTTTTTCAATCAATTCAAGGATGGGTTGAGGTAATTGAAGATGATTTTAAGCAAATTTTGGAGGATGATTTAATAATTGAAGAGCTGGATGAAGCCATCTATCAAATGGCCAAAGGTAAATCACCTGGATTGGATGGTTTAACCGTCGACTTTTTTGTCTTCTTTTGGAAAGATATCCGTCAGCTTTTATTTGAAGCCCTTGGTGAATGTATCTCAAAACAAGATCTCTCTCCCACAATGAAGCGTGGTCTCATTACTTTGATCCCAAAGGCCGATAAAGATCCACTTTCTATTGAAAATTGGAGACCGATAACCCTTTTATGTACGGATTACAAATTACTAGCTCTTGTATATGCCAATCGTCTGAACAATGGCTTGACAAAGATTATTAGTGAATGTCAATCAGCCTTTATAAAGGGAAGGAATATACATTTTCATTCAAGACTAATTCTTGATATGTTGGACTACAGTCATTTAATAGAAAATGAGAGTCTATTATTATTCCTTGATTTTTATAAAGCGTTTGACTCCCTAGAGCACTGTTTTATTGCAGAAACATTAAAATGTATCGGTTTTGGAGTTAAATTTTGTAACATAATTAAAATGTTTTATTCAGATATATCTAGTTCAGTGTCTTTGGGATCTGAAATCACTCCTAGCTTCATGATGTCAAGAGGAATTCGCCAAGGGTGTCCCATATCTCCTAAACTTTTCATTCTAACTACCCAGATGCTCACTTTGGCTATTGTTAATGATTTAAATCTACAGGGCATTAAGATTTGTGAAAAGGAATTTAAGATTAGCCAATTTGCAGACGATACTGTAATTTTTTTAAAAGATAAAAGTATGGTTGATACTGCACTAAACATAATTAATACCTTTTCGGATGCCTCAGGTTTGTCTCTCAATATTAAGAAATGTGTATTGTTGCCTATCCACTCTTGTCCAGAGAGCTCTATTGCCTCGATAAATGTCCAGACGGAGGTTAAATATTTAGGTTTAACAATATCTAAGGATGATCGGAGGATGGAGGAGGTTAACATTGAGAAACGAGTCGTTGATATGAAAAAATCTCTGAGTCACTGGCTGACCAGAGATCTCACAATATTTGGAAGAGTTATTCTATCGAAAGCTGAAGGTGTGTCTAAGTTAATATATCCTTGTCACTCTGTGTTTATTTCCAACCGTAATATTAGGAAGGCCAACTCAGTCCTTTTTCAGTTTCTTTGGAGAAATAAAACACATTATTTAAAAAGATCCCAGTTAGTTAAAAAGTATAAACATGGCGGATTAAAAGCCTTAGATTTTGAAGCCTTGATAGGCTCATTTAGAATTAATTGGTTAAAAACTTTTTTTGCTTGTTCTAACTCTATGTGGTTTCACATACCTAGGGCTATTTTTGGAAAGCTTGGTGGTATGGATTTTTTACTCAGATGTGATTTCGATATTAATAAGATTCCACTTGCACTATCTAAATTTCATAGTCAAATACTATACTTTTGGAAAATGATGTTCACACATAATTTTACTCCACACAGTTCGGTTCTGTGGAATAATAGAACAATTCTTATAAACAGAAAATCTGTCTTTAAAGCTGAATGGTTTGAAAAGGGTATTCTCTTTGTAACTGACCTGATGGATTGTAAAGGTGTTTTACTGGATCACACCACTTTTGTTACACGTTCTAACATAAACTGTACTCACAGAGAATATCTAAAAATTTGCAAAGCTATTCCTGTAGCCTTGATTCACCTAATACAAAATACTTTGACTTACTCTGATGTCACTCCAGTGTTGCCGAATTTATCTATTGGTCATCACAAACTGCTAGATAAAAATTTTAACAACAGAGTTGTTACAGATGCTTTTAAATCTAAATTGTTTCAGGATTATAATAAATACAATGTTCATGCTAACCTTTCTGATACGTCGAAAAAAGCCTTCTCTAAATATGTTCAATGGCCAGTTCCACCTAAGGTCAAAGAAACTCATTTCAAAATTTGCCATAAGATATATCCTGTGTCCAATTTTCTTCACAAAAGATTTAAATTTGACAAGGTGGGCTGTGCCTTTTGTGGTTTTACTGATGAATCTTTAGATCACTTATTTTTTACCTGCTCCTTTTCATGCCGATTCTGGAGTGCGGTCAGAGACTGGCTAACTACAAAAATGTCAAACATCCCTGTATTTAACATCAACTGTATATTGTTTTATGTTGATGGTTTAGATAATGCAACATCTGACATTGTGAATATTGTTATCCTTCTTGCTAAGTATCATATACATTGTTGTAAGTGGAGAGATTCTCCCCCCTGTTTTGAACATTTCTTAAACGAATTTAAACAATTTTACTCCTCACTGAGATTACTTAAAAATTGTCGTGCCCAGAAAATATCATCAGACGTGTATAAGTTTCTTGTGTTGTAATTTTTATTTTATTTACTTATTTTGTATTGCCTTACCTGTAAGGTGGATCCCCTTACTTTTTGATGCGGATTGCTATTGTACTTGGTTTGATATTATGCTGTTACCTCTACGAGATTTTGTATTCTAAGTTTTAAATAAAAAAAAAAATAAAAAAAGTATCACATAAAGCGAAACCATTTGTAGTGAAGCCCCGTATCGCAAGAGGACCTGGCTGCAGACATACGGCGAGTGGAGCTCCACCGGAAATACGTCACCTCCACCGGAAATACGTCACCTCCAGTCTCAAACCGGAAACATGTGACCTCCACTAAAATAATAATGGCGTCGCGCA
>JAUCNO010000663.1:15212273-15231975 GCA_032353835.1 Enteromius viviparus
GTATAGAGGCCATTCTTTTTACGATGTAACGAGTACATCATGTTTTAAGGGGAGTGTTCCCGGTTCTGGCTGATCTAATTAATGCAGCCTAACAATCTTTTAACGGATTTGATTAATGAATGTGTATCAGTGTGTTATGTGTAAGCCAGAGTAAAGAGATGCGTCTTTATTCTGTATTTTTTTGTCAATACGGGGTGCTGTGTGTACATTCATGAGGAAAAAAATGAACTTAAATGATTTTAGCAAATGGCTTCAATATAAAAATTTAAGGGGCTCTGAATACTTTCCATACCCACTATATATGTGTATATATATATATATATATATAAAAATCAATCAATCACCTTTATATTGGTATGGCGCTTTTAACAATATATATTGTGTGAAAGCGCTGAACAGTGTCACAGTCAGCTGGAGGTGCCAGCCCAGATCAGGGGATGGCACTTCAGTGCCCAGCGAACTCTCTGTGTTTTATGTTTGTTTTCATGGACTCATTTCTCACAAACTCATGTCTCCACCCGGCTTGTCAGTTGTCATAGTCTTTCAGTGTTGGCTCCACCCATTTACCTAGTTTCATGTGTATAAAACCCAGAAGTGTGACAAACAGTATCAGATTTGGAGAACAGAGAGTCAGTAATGTAAAATGACAAGATTAAACACTTAATTTTCAGCTAAAGGCATTTTATTATTGAATGCAAAGAATTGATTGTCTCGATCAGCTCAGTTTTAATAGGATCAAATAATGTAATGTAATCAAATCAAAGATAATCGCTAGAATTTAAGTGTCCCCAGCTATATATATATATATGTTATTTATTTATTTATTTTTTACTTTTTGAATGCAATGAAATCAGTCTTAATTTGACTTGAATTGTGTCCATTAATGCTGTTAAAATAAATCGATATACAGTATGAGCCTGCACTCTTAAAAACAAAAATTAATGTTCCAAAAAAGGGTTAATACAAAGAACCTTTCAATGATCTAAAGAAACTTTTCCACTGTAAAGGTCCTTTTGTCAAATGAAAAGGTTTCAGGCATCTTAAAGGTTCTTCATGGAACAGAGATTACATTAAAGAACCATTATTTTTAAAAGTGCACTTTTTAGTGGCATCACTTTTTGTGATTCTTGAATTCTCATGCTCCCCAAGTTTGTAGCACTTCAGCAATTTGTATTGTAGCACTTTCCGTCCAATCAGATCCATCTTACCCACTATAAACCCCATTTCCTTCCCTTCCATATGCATCCCCTTCTCTGCCCACTCTTGCAGCTTCCTTCATGAGGGCCACAGGGTCCGAACCAGACACTGTCCTCGCTAGGGTTCAAAACACTAGGGCTGGGAGTCTGCCGGACCTCCCGGCTCGCCCCCCGGACAGCACGCCAAACTCGATTACTATTTTATTATGAGAAAGCGCGAACTCGTGAAATAATGCCTAAACATTTATGCCCCAAAGCGTTGCTAAAATTCTTAATCTAAGCTTTATCCGTAAGTGAAGGATTACCTCGGAGCTTACAGCAAAACAAAAGTGTCTGTGTTCTGCTTAGCTGCTTTTGTTAAATGGATGATTCAGTTGTGCCTCTGTTTGATTGCACTGGTGGCAGTCAGTATAAATGAGCTCTTATTGGCCTTCCTTGTGCTGAATCTTAAGTTGTATGCCTGCCTTTGAGGTGGCAAATCCTTCTCCTCAGTCATTTCAATAGCAAGACTCAACTTTTATGGTAATATGAGATATTTTAGAAGAGAACGATAGTTTGAATCAGTTATTTATGCATACAAAATCAAGGCCAGGTTTCTAAAAATATGCATTTTTTTAATCTAAGTGCGACTCTAAACAAGAAACAACCACTTCCACATCTTGTATGTGGTTGCATGCTTTTGATGTAGCTCCAATTCGAATTAAAAATGGCAAAAATTACAAAATGGCAGTTAAAAAATCTCCAATAAGCTTAAAACCTTTTGAATTAAAACTAAATGAATTGAGATTTTTTTAGACAGTTTGTTTCCATCATCTTGCAGCATGAAATTGAAGGTCTTAAATTCATAGCTATTAATACGAAGTACAAAATAAGGAAGAAAAAAAATGTAATGTTTGTTTCCAAATATTTTAAACAAGTTATATGGACTAATTAGTTATAAAGTCTAGAGTTATCTCACAAAAACAAGGCAATTTGCATGACTTCAATTTAACACATGATCAAATATCATAACAATATGAAATAATAGCAAAGCATTTTGCATACATATTACTTATATGATCCGTTCTTGTGTTTTAGTTTATTAATTGAAAGGCACATAATGAGGGACCTACCAATTTAAACAAATATAAAGCATTATGATAACACTTTAGTTTAGGGACCAATTATCACTATTATTTAGTTCTTTATTAGCATGCATATTAGTTCTAATTAGTACTTACAAAAACACATATTTATGCAGTATTTTGCAAGAGAATTTGTATATGCCTTAACCTTGCCCAATATTTAAACTTAACAGCTACTGACGGCTGAAGGTCTGGAATTCATAGCCGCTTTCTTTGGTCAAGGCCCACCCATAAGGCCGTTTGACAGACATGTCAAACAACCAATCACAATTTCTTTTATTCAGCGTGGAATTGTCCCCACAACAACAGAACGGCGTGCAATAAGTCAATCGGCATAGAAAATCCTGATGAGACGCTCGCGGTAAACATCTGTTTGAAGCACATCTCTCCACTTTTTAACACCCACAAGCAATTCTGGAGATCTGAACACAATACTGAATCAGCCAGCTGCGATGTCAGCATCTGTTGTTTCATGTTTGCCAGCAAATGCTGATGATATCCCCTTCTCGGTTAGGTAACATTACTTCACTTGATCTTCCATAATAGATAGGAGGGGACGCACAACTAGTAAAATTGGATCGCATACTTTCGAGAATCCAACGTTTAGCTGATCTTAATAAATACTTATTGTCACTCATGTAAGCACAACAGTTTTTTTCCCGCAATCACACGTCTGCGATACGTTTCCCACCATAGTCTAACATTGAGCATTATGAGGTTGTCTGCATCTATTCGAGTCAGAAGCATTCAAATTTGGTCAGGTGAGAAACTCTAATTCTCAGATTACATTTTGAAACTTTTACCTGGACTGATATGGAGGAAACGAGTAGTACCCACACCCAAGAGAGAAAAGGCAATATTTTCAGGATGTCTGCAATACAGGGAGCTGGTCAAGCAGAACTCAATCAAGACAGACTCAGGTAGCCTTCGTAAGCCTGTAGGGAAATATCCTGGTAGACAGTGGCCTGTGTGAATTTGTATCTTCAGTCATTCATGGTTAGTGTGCCTCCGTGTTCATGGACAGACCTTCAAACATTTAGTCACACATGCATGCATTTGGATGCTAAGAATGATCTGTTCACTTCATCCATATATCCTGCATCTTTTATGATTAGGTTACAAGTGACTATTACAAGCTATTTCAGAATATAGTTGCATCCAAACTTATAAACTCTTCAGGTTTGCCTAATGATTGTGTTATTATTTTTGTGATTGAATAAATCACTTATGTTTATTTTACTGCATCCTCAACTGGGTGCCAAACAACTCTGGCTGCAGCGTGGCATTTATTAACTCCCATAATTTGTGTCCATACTTGGCTCTGCTTGGGAATTTACAATCACTGAATAAATAAGAATCAAATTTAGCTCTTTAATCTTAAATGCAGACCGAGCTATTGATCCATCATTCAACTTTTCTGCAGTTTTAAATCTAATGAGGTCATCAGTCATTATGAAGTCATTAACAGAGATCAAATCGATAGCACCTTGCCCAAATGCATACGATTTTGTGCATGCGGTTGACTCCAGCAGCGTGCAGATGCTGATAACTTTGGCTCCAGAGCTCCACAACACATCTTTAAACCCACTCTAATAGAGGATGCTGTGCAATTCTACCTCATTTCATATATCACTCCTTATAAGACAGCCAAGTGGGTCCAAGTCTGTTAACCGTGCCCAGGGAGCAAAATCAAAACCAACAACCACCATCATGACATCAAACTGCGGCTTTTACACCCTTTAATTTAATTTTGCTCAGAGACCAAGTCGTGGATTACATAAATAATGCTATTCTATGAATTTGTGATTTTGCTGAAAATGCTTTGTGCATCAGGCAAACAACTCAAAATGTTATACATATAAAGAGCAGGCAAAACTATGAAAGATAAATCATCTGATATTTCACCATATTGAGGGTAGGTTTACACAACAATGACAATGAACACTCCTGTGTGTTTTTTATCAGACACAGATGACAACAAAGCAATCTTTGTTTAAATTAATGTGCTGTACTTTTCAGTTTATATATCATATACATACTATATATCCAATAATGACCAAACAGTTGGGGTGAGACTGTGTTGACATTACAATTCACCGTATAACTTTCCTCACCTCTACAATATATAAATCCACTTCACCAGCTAAATGCTCTTCAACAGTGATTCTATATAGCTGCTGCAAAAACAGAATTCAAAAAATGACCGCACACTTGTTTCTATGACACATAAGATCAACAGGCTCTTGACATTTTGGAAGTTAATATTCCATTACAGCACATCTTGTGTCTCTTTGCTCTCAGTCAATTAATAGCCTGCTAGATAACTATACTGTCTGCTTTTATTAAAACTCTCTTGTCTTTTAATGAATTCTACACAGTGCCACTTCTCTCCCTCTCTACTCCTCTCCTGTGTCCAGAACAAATCTTCCAGAGTCACTGGCAGAGCCGAGTCACTGGGGTTTGTGTAATAAATTCTTTATTGGGTGTCAGAAACCTGGACTGGGCATGTGGGAGAGGCAAAGATGCTCCGTAAATGAAATTGCATGGACAACAAGGATGCCAGCACTCTGACTTTACCTCATGACGTGCAGCATAAATATCACCTCTACTGCGTCATTTGCTAACCATGCACTAGACTGAATTGATCTATTTCAGAGCGCCATATAAACACAGTGAAGTGTGCAAATGCTCTTGTGGATATGAGATTTGTCAGCACTAGGGCCGGAAGAAATTTCTTATTAAATGAAGTCATATTTTAGCTTTTCAGCAAAACATCCCAATATTTATCTATGCTGAAATGGCTCCAAGTGCTACATTTTTCTTTTAATCATTATATATATATATATATATATAAATTCTTTATCTTTGTTTATCCCTTCCCTTTCTAGCTTGTACTTATTTGAACGATGCCTGAGGCTTGTATTACAAGGACTTCCTCTGTATGTTTGCCTGTTTTAGATTGCTTTATGCATTCTTCAATCATAAGTCGTTTTAGAGAAAAGTATCAGCAATACACATATACACACATTTAGCCATTTTGCAAATTATAATATTATATAGCCATATATATAATTTAGCAAGTTCAATTGCAAAAAGTAAAATAGATACAAAAAATCAATGCCACATACAGTTATTTAAAGAAATCATTCAATATATTTATTGAAATTGATGCTTAGAACTCATTTATTCTATATCATTATTTATATCATTTATAGCATTATTAAGCCCAGCCCTGGTCAGTGTACATATTCACACTTTTTCTTTTGGTCTGTAAACAATTTGGCAATGGCTGCTGTCACCGACCGCTCTTTTTATGTGTGTTTTGTGAAATCTGCCCAGAATATTTAAGTGGTTTACCCTCACGCTTCAGTGGGGCAACACAAGAGAGAGGGAGGGCGAGAAGGAGAGAGAGACAGCGAAAGGAGAGGTGAGGGAAGCCAGAAAGGACAGAGAAATTGACTGAGAGGAGAAAAATACAGCTTAGAGCTGCGAGTGCCGTGGAATTGCACACTTCGCTGGAGGTTGTGCATGTGTGGCCAAGACTGAACCTATAAGAGGCAGGAGAAAGACAGAGTGAGGTACAGGCAGGTAAAACACACTTTACCACAAGTGGACTTCCATACTTTGCTGCACCATCAACTCAGATCCGTGTGCTGGTCGCATAGATCCACAATGTCAGTCCTTATTGCTACTCAATTGAAGATCGACACCAGCACTTCATCTGGAAAGGTAAGGCCTTTTATTAGCCACTCCACAAATGCATGCAAAACGGCTCGATATGTACAAAAGTATATGCTAAAGCACAAAATGTTTTGGTAATTGTCTACACTGAAGTCCTGGCAAGAACATTCTCCATGCTGTAAGATACGACAAAACTTTCTTGAATTTAGCACAGTCTATCCCAAGAGAGCTCATAAACATTTTTAAATTCATATGGATGCTCAAGCATCTTTAAGGACACTTCTGTTAGTTGTTGAGAGTTTAGTTCTTTGATAGCAAGTTGCATGAACGATGCATCTGCTTACTCACCAATGCACAATTTATTTATTTTGTGACTTTGCTTAGAGGTGGTCATTTTGCTTTTACTCAAAACCAAATATAAACATACTTGCATCTCCTGTACCAACACGTGATACCGTGCACATTCATGCACAACCATATAAAGGATGGCTGAAATGCATTCTGCCATGCATTGAGGCTCAATGCTTATCACACCCTGCAGCACAGGTGACACACAGCCCAGCAGTTATAGTGTGTTATAGTGTTCACCAATTGCTACAGAAAAATCTTTTTAGGGTTCACCTTAAGAAAATGACCCTCCGAAAGTACCTCTATAGTTTGAATCCCGTAGAGCGCCATGAAGAGTTTCTAATACATGTGCCTAATCCTTGCACTCTCTATAGATGTCTAATTTACTCACTAGTCATTTACTCCCACACACTGCTCCATATCATCCTTGGATAAGTTTCAATTTCCCTGCACCTTATCGCAGACATTTTAAAATTGGATTTGAAGGCTCTATGATGTGCTCTCTCTCGAAAAACTTGACAGAAAAATAAACAGAAAAATCTTCAATGAGAACACATCCTCATTTTCATGCTCAGTTTCATGCAACATCCTGCGGAAGACGGAGATTAAAGATGAAAGTGAAAGTCAATAGGCGTATGTGGAGGTCTTGAATGTCGTACCGTAGTTGTCGATCTGCTGTGTAAGAATAATGATGACCCTTTCGCAACACAATTTTAATCAAAGTTTTGTAAGTAGTTATGAATAAATTGCCTGCTCTTGCAATCGGTTGACTCTGCAAAAGTGAACAATTTTCACATACCTCAGGAGGTGGGAATAGGCTAAAATAAATTTAATGTTGGGCTTTCATGCTTGAAAGTTTTAATAGTTTGAGAAATTTTTGCACACAAGTTTTCTAAAGGTCACTTTTTATGATGAGTGCTTGAAGTAAAATAAAAAAGGATTAGACTAAATGAAAGAAGGGAATGTCACAAAACCAAATGCTTAAAGGGAGAGTTTATGTTGAGTCACCATTTACTCATGCATCTCATGTCAGTCCTGAACCTTATGACAAAAGAAAAACCCTTTGAGTAACCTTTGACTTCAATCAATCAATCACATTTATTTCTATAGCGCTTTTAACAATACAGATTGTAGCAAAGCACTGAACATGATCAAGTAGGAGAATACAGTGATGATGGTAATGTATAATGACTAGATGAAACTATTTATTTATTAAATGCAGAGACGGTCTCTGTAATCAAAACCATAATAATCACTAGAAATTAGGTGCCTAAGCAAGATAAGCAAGACCGAGGCAAGCAAGGAACCAAAAACCTAATCAAAAAAAGAAATGGAGGAAATAAACCTTGGGAGAAACCAGACTTAGTTGAGACCAGTTCTCCTCTGGCCGGACGCCCAGCACCTAATTTCCAGTTCAATTTTAAGCACATGTCAAATTGAGCAAAGGACTTCTAGTGTGTGTGACCTCCACTGTATAGACAAAAACGCTGATTGGTGAGTGAACAATTGTATACGGTGTACAAAAAGGGCATAAATAGTATATACAGAAAATATGTAACATCTTAGTATGCCAAGGTAATGTACTGTAAATAGATTTCCAGGAAGCTCACACTGACAAAATGCATGCCTTCAATACACTTTAAAGCCACACTTCATTTACTTCCACCTGTATATATCTTAAAATTATCAAAGCAAATGCAAGTTTATGCAAAAATGTTTGATCCTCATTTGTAAATGCTAATATTGTAAACTCTGACACCGTTCACCAATGGAGACTAAACAAATTTCACAGAATTCTGAGTTGAAAGAACACAAATAGGTAATGCTACGCAAAAAAATGTGGCAGAGTTTCCAGTATTGCAGGACCCAAGGTCATTTTGCACGTTTAAAGATGTGACTGCAGCTTAAGGCGCTTTTGATAGAAAAAGAGCATGAATGTGTTTGCAGTATAAGCAGCGGCAGAACTGCTTTACATGACAATTACACATTAGAAAGACGAAGAAGAGACAGTATTAAAAAAAAACATATTTTAAATCCATCTGTCACAAGATTAATACACATTTCACACCTACAGACAGTTTAGTGCCTTTTATTCACCTATAATGCATGTCCAGAACACCCAGACTATGCTGACTAAATGATTTTTGTCATTTGTTGATGAGAAGCAATTATCATCCAACAAATTACACATTTTCCAACATATTTTTATTCCAAACTTGCTTCAAAATATAAGTCAAGTGTTTAAATCGGATGCAGCTTCTTATCATAGAATGAGGCCATAAATGCACTATTTTATACTCTATTCTACTATAATTTGTGGTGTTGATTAGCAATGCATTATAAATCGTCTTTATTATCTAAGTCCGAGTGAACCAGGAAATGGTTGTTGCTGACTTTATTTCAGTGGAGTGACTTATTTCTAGCTGAAACAGAATATTGATGTCACAATAGCGTCTGTAATCCAAAACACGAAAGAAGACGGAGTAATTTCACACATTTAATAATAACCAGGATCACAGAGGCAGTATAGCACACATGACATTGAGACAAGAACTGAAAGACAGAAACCAACTTATAAAGGAAAGACAACCACTGATAATGAACGAGACACACCTGAACAGAATCACTAATTAAACAGAACTAAACACAAAGCACATGGAGAAACGCAACGTGGAACATATAAACATGTGACAACTGATTAGAAGGTGGGGTTTTAGTTTTGCACTCCTCCTCTCTGTCTCTCACTCACAGCAAATAAACAGTCTGAGGGACATGGTTACAGGGATAGTTCAGCTGGAAGCGAAAATTCAGTGTTTATCTGCTTACCCCCAGGGCATCCAAGATGTACAGTAGGTGACTTTGTTTCTTGAGTAGAACACAAACTCAAACTGTGAGTCACATAATGCAAGTCAATGGGCGAACAATCTTTTAGAATAAAAAAAACATGCATGAACGAAACCTAATGAAACCCTGCGGCTTGTGAATGAGTTGGACACTGTGGTGTATCAGAGGTTAAAAATTATATAAATAATGTTCAGTGTCTTGCACAAACTGATCGTTTTGTGTCTTTGGACATTAATTTTGATTAGTTCTGATCAGTCTCTATTGCCTTTTTCTTCAGATGCAGTGATAGCTGGATACTTTAATTAAAAATGTTATTGAATACCAATAATTTTCGAGGTATCACATTGAAGTATTGAGACAACACTCCCCAACACAGGTAAAACATGCAAACCCAATACAGAAAGAAGGACTCAAAACAAGGACGGTCTTGCCGTAAGACAATATTGCTATCAACTGAGCCACAATGAGAGGGTGAAGAATGTGTATTGATATAAATGAGGATATCCTTAAAGATATGCATTAATAAAGACACAAACTGTTAGATGAATCCCACCTTACTGAAAACTGTCCTTCAGCTGCCTTTGTTATTTTGTTTTGCATTTAAAATGACTTTTCTGCTTATTCAGCACTTGTCCATTACAGTCAATGAGGCAGAAAATTGAGATATAGCCTTAAACCTTGAAGTGATGTTTCTCTGTCATCCTATGAGCCAGCCTGAGTATTTGTGGAGTGTCCTGACAGATTACTCTATTGATCTTCAGTGGCTGAGGTCTGCTGTCGTCTTCACAAAGAGAGATGCTCTTTTAAACACAGTTGACAGCTCAAAGATAAATTCACAAACAACAAACTCATCAAATATCAAGCAGTTTACACCTGAGCAAGCCTTTACGGTTGTCTGTCCTAAAAAAAACTTGTGCATTTTAAAGAAACTGTCAGTGGGCCGTTATTATTGTACTGGGCAATCAAAACTTTTCCAAGACTTTTATTTTCTTTTTCTTCTTCATTGGTAGTGATTGTGCCATTTATAAAGCAAAACAAAATTTCAGAAAAAAACATCAAATGATTAAGAGGTTTTTGACACATTGTTCAAATATAGGCTCTATGCCATAAAACCTCTGAAATTGGAATTCTCTGACTTTTTTGTGTTTTCATTGTTATATGGTAGGAGGCGCTATTGCACATCTTCTAAAACAGTACTGAATCTGGAGCAAAAAACAGTGAAGCATTAGAAACAGGATTTTATTATTGTTGAAAATGTTGATTTTTAAAATGAAACTTACACACATACAAGTGCTGATAAAGAATGCATGGAGTTATATATGTATTATTCGTTTAAAAGCAAAAGTGATTTGTTTATGTTACATGTCGACATATTTATTAATGCAAGAAATATTCATGAATCATTAATCATGAATGGTTTGTTAAAATGGTCACAAACTGTTATTGGTTGCTGGTAACCAGTGGCGGCACCAATATTTTTTGTTGGGGTTTCAGTGGGGGTGCTAAAAAAACTAATTAAATTGAGATAAAGTAATGAACTTCTAGCTATCAATTTTTTTGTATACAGCAGCTTTGAAAAAGTTTTTCTTTTTGATATATCAGCCTTCTCATATGCCACTGTTATAATTAAAAATGCCAAGTGTGACACTTACAGAGTAATGTAATTTATGAATGAATAGCCTATAAAAAAGAGAGAAAGATGTTTTGTTTTTTGTTTTGTCAACTCAATAAAAGCAAAAAATATTTTTCCACACGTGCTGATTTACATGGTATCATATGTCGATAATAGCCAGAGATAAGGATAAAAAAAGGGCAATAGTAAGAGGATTTAGCATTTCCAATTCATGTAAGCCTGTTACATTCTTCTTATAGATTTTATAGATAATCTGATTGCTTTTATTAATAAAATACATGACCGCACCATCACCGCATGTTGCGCTGTGAGGACAATAACAGGCTATTAGCTTTAAACAGGTCTATTCATTTCTACAATAAATACAATGAAGGCCTATAATTAAAATGATTAACACTGCTGTCATCAATGAAAATTCAGAGCAGCTTTATATCAGGCACTGATTTTTGCGCTTTGCTTGCTTGAGTTGTTTGACCCCATAATATCAGTTGGTTGTAAGTAACATATCAGGCACAAAAACGTTTTTTTAATGTTTAAATTTCAGTGTTAATGAAAGTGATAATAAAAGCTAAAAACAAACAAACACGGAAGTCATTAGGAAATCTTTGAGTGACTGTGCCAAGGATAAGCAAGTTTCTGATATAGGTATAGCCCCATCAAGCCCCACCCTTAGCACCGCCTCTGCTGGTAACTAAAACAAAAACACTGGCAGGGAAAGAGTTAAGTGTGTTGACCAGTGTCGCATCAGTGTAATCGAGCTCAATAATTGAATATTGATGCTCAATTGATTGATAAAGAATTTATTCCACAAATGAACTTGTTGTTAAATGCATTTTGATTTACACACAATGTATCTCATGCAATTTTGTGTTTCTATTTTTACTGCAGAAGATTACCTTACTGACTCTGCAAAAGATAAATGGAAACATCCCATTATTGCCTGTCAAGAATTATGTAAGATCGATGCACAAAAATGGATTCAAATCTCATTTCAGTTTAATAGATACATGTAAATAAATGATTAGTGATGTAAAATGTGATTTATGGAAGCTTTGCTCCTATTGCTTCTTTTGGGATGTGGCTGTATTGATCCCACACAGAGCCCCTGTGCAGCATACAGACATGTATTTCAAAGTCCTTCTGAAGGATTTCTGATATTTTGTGTATACTGCAGGAGGCTGAATAGCAGAATCTCTCATCGCAATCAATTTTACTCTTCATGCATGGTTTTCATTTTTGTTCACTATTTTTCACTGCCATTTGGAGCTCTGTTGAGTCCAGGATTATAGCTGCGAGTGGTGTGAATGAAACCTGTGATTTCTCAAAGATGAAGGTGATGAAAGGTGCAGCCACAACATTGTGACTTTCCACCATGTCAAGTATTGTAGTGCATTATATCATTACACTTATAACTTAATTTTAGCACCTATTTGGCTGAGACGTGATGGAAATTCGTGTACAAACAAAGATTAGAAGAGTTTAACACTTCACAGGAAAGAACTTTACATACTGTACAGCTCCTATTCACTTCAACATGCCTTGAATGTGGTACTTTAAAGAGTCTGGATAATGCAGACGCTACAATCTCAAGCAGCATCCCTCGAGGTCAGGTTTAAGAGTCTCTCATCTATAAGCTATGATTAAGGTATATCCATGATAGCTGCTTCTCTATTTTTGCCTATTAAATCAATTAAACCTGAACACCTTGTAGCACCGAGTGCATGAATAATGCAGGCCATAAGTTATTCAGCCTCCAGCACCTCTGTTTTGAGTAAGCACACTTCAGCTGACTGCGTGCGCTGCAGGAAAATGGAAATTACACCCAGTAAAAGGGAAATTAATTGATTCTTACATACTATTTAATTTCCTGTGCTTTCTAGAGATATTTGGGATACAGTCTGGAGCATGAACAAGAGCTGGAGAATGTATTTCAGCTGGTTTCGATCAGGTAAATGGGCTCAAGGTTTATATATTTGTGTTATTGTGTGATTTATGGATTATATCACTTAAGTAGCATCAAGCAAAAGCAGAAAAAAAGAGAAAAAAACCACATGAAAAGCCCTTGGACTTTAAATGTAAGGGAAAAACTCCTATAGTCAATCTTAGAAAAGACACGCAATAGATACTAGCTTTTCCTGGTATGCTATTTTTAAAGTATATTCATGTGTTCGAATGGCAGTGCTTTTTAACAATTGTAGCAAATGAATGTTGTCTGCTTTATAATGGGCACTGAAGCTGCTTTAAGAGCCTTGGCGCACATTGTATACAATGTTCTTTCTGCTGCAAAGAAATGCCCTTTTTAAATACTAAATAATCAGCAATGTGCTAGGCTTTATGGAGTCCTGCAGCATAATACATTTCTTTTACATAATCTTGTTTCTGTTGCCCCTCTGTGGTCCTCATTCAGATGTAGTTTTGTTGGTCCTGATAAATTAATCATTGGGGTCATTCCTGTTATGCAGTACAAGACCCCAACGTGTATGCATTAAGATATTGAATAGAATATTACACTCACACTGAATTTATGTGTACATATGGGATGAATTTTGAATAATCTCACTTTGTGAGATATGTGAAACATTTCTTAAGCACACATTAAGCTATATAACTTGTACTCAATTTTTCCAACACACCATCACATATGCAGATTGATTTAGAATTTATCTTATCTTCTTATCGTTATCATCAGCTGACCTTAAAAGTCCATATATCTCAGCATCAGTAGGCCTACTGCTGTTTAACCCTTTTTTGATGCAGTGAAACCTGTTTCCTGCTTTAATCAAGTGACATTTAGCATATACCTCCTTACAGACATTGATTAAAAACATTAATGCATAACAAGAATGACCCAAATATTAATATTCAAAATCTCAGGACTGACACAGTTTGTTCAAACTGGAAGTATGTTGGAAATAAACCTCTCAGATTTCAAGGATCTTTTTTTCTGTAATAGGAATACTTCCCTTCACAGGATGTCTGGTCACTATTGACTTGCATAGTACGGAAAAAAAAACATTACTGAAGTGAATGGTGTCCCAAAACATCCTGGTTACAAACTTTTTCAAAATATCTTCCTTTGTGTTCAACAGAACAAAGAAATTCATACAGGTTTGGAATTACTTAAAGATTAGTAAAAGATGACAATTTTCATTTTGGGTGAGCTATTTTTTTAAGAGTAGCTAGTCTAACCCAGCAGGCTATATTCATTTGCTTAAATAACTACTTTAATAGAGCATTACTAGAATGTTAATTGTGCTACAACTATATTGAACATATTTGGCGGGAGATTTACAGTTAAGTTGATGTTCGTGTGTTGTTGTTGTCGGGGGAACTAAACGCGTAAATTATAAACTATAAATTCTTGAGCAATTGCGCCATTATTATTTTTCAATCAAAGTAACTTTTTTGGTAGTTTAAATGATTATATGAAGCTGTTGTATTTAATTTTACCACAGCGTGGCACTCCAGTACTGCGCATATGACCTTTCCAGCATTGTTTAAAAGTAAAAGAGAAAGGTTACTGCTCAATATTGAACATTTGTGAAAATTCATCAGTTGGTGGGATTATACAGAGTCTGTGTTTCGGTCGGTTTAATTGCTCTTTATTTTAATGAATGTGAGATTTGAAGGCTGTGCGTGGTGTGTGTGTGTGTGTGTGTGTTCTTCAGATAAATATTCTGTCAGTGGTCACTTCTCATGCAGAACGCGTCTCATCCACACACACTGTTCTGCGTAAAGCTCACGCTGCTGTCTTTCCATCGCTCGCCTCATTCTCTGAAATACAGTGAGATGGTGTGAGCTCTGATTGTTAAATCCGTTGACAGAGCGCAGTTTAATACAGGCTGTTGTGTAGACGCTTTTCTGCAGGCGGGCTAGAGAGGAAACAACGTGCTTTGAATGCAGAGCAGACTTTCTCTAGTGCCGCGCAGGCTCCAGTCAAAGCCATAAAACAGAGAAATTACTCCAACGGAGCGCATTAGAGATTCATTTCAATTAAAGGCTTCGTCTCGCTGCCTTTCTTCCGAGGACAGCAGGCTGCGGGCTATTCGAGAAGAGCAGCGTTTACCTTCTGCGGGAGAGGGAGGTTAATATAAGGCACATCTGAGGAGAGATTCCGCGCTTTGAGATGCTTTAGTGGTTTGACTGGACCCATGGCTTCGCTTTACCAGAGATTCACGGGGAAGATTAACACCAACAAATCTTTTCCTCATCCACCTGAAGCCAGTCATCTACTGGGTGGACAGGTTCCCGAGGAGGAGAATAAGGCTGGGAAGAGTCCTCATCACCCCTCGTCCCGACCCCAGGTCGAGTACCGCAAGAGAAACGCCTGCGAGGATGAAGACGTAAGAGTCGCGCTTTTATTATCTTTACGCGCTGACTGTGTTTTGTATAGGAGGCGGTGTTTTGGACATTTATATATTTATTATTTTAACGATGAATAAAGCAGAAGTAAAAGTTGCTGTTGCATGTTGTATAGGGTGGAAAAGATCATTCTCTTTGGATGGTGGCAGACAGAGTTGGTCGTGCAGCGCGCGGAGCGTTTTTATTTTATTTTAACTAAAGCAGGGGTTTAAACGGTAACACAACTGTTACGGTTCCTGAGGCTGCTTAGTTCTTTGAAAGAAGGCAACACAAACAGTGACCAGCAGGGTGCTTGGCGATGGACACGTAACGCGTAATCCAAAGAGTTTCTTCGCTGCGCCTGCCACATGTTATTTTCACTGATTTGACCTTCGAAGAGAAGAATGACGTCACAGCTGATGATGCGTCACAAATCCTCGCCTTCAAACAACATGTGCCGTCAGGTTTTGGTTTCAAATATTAGATCGTTCTGGGGCTGAATGTATATACTTAAAAAATACTATTTAAAAAAAATGAAAACAATGAAGAACTACATGGAACGAAAAAACGGGATCAGCTTTTATTTGTTTTAAATGATGCAGTAAAACCATGTTGTTTTTAAAGTATTATCATTTGAAAAACTTCTGTCCGTCAAAAGACAACTAAAACGCAGAAAGACATTTTGTTGTCATGTGTTAAAAAGTACCATATGACCCCTGCAAATCTTTGTGACTCTGTCGAAATAGTTAGGTTTCTTAAATATGTTAGCTTTTTATAAGAGGCCATGTTTTTGAACGACTATGTATGCACACACACAAACACACAAACACACACACACAAACACACACACCCACAGGCAAACCAAAATTAATTCAGGCATTTTTCACATTATATAACAGTTTATTTGCTATAGTTTAGAAAATGTTAATAAAATATGACAAGAAAGTACAGTTAAGTTGCGTCAGAACAAATTCATCTCGCTTTGTAGAGCTATGGGATGGATTACAATTAACCAAAAATTATTCAGCTGTTAAATTTATGTACACAATAAGATAATACCAATTTAGGTCAACCAGTTACCAAGAAATGTTTCATTTTATTCAGACTGTTCTGTAAACAGGTCGCATCAGCAATTAAAGAAAACACTTAAACAAAACATGGTCATGTCAGTGCGTCTGAATAATTTTTGATCCCAAATTTAACTTAACGCAATTTTTATGTATAATATGTCACAGTCCACTCTATTTTGTTGTCCTCAGTTACATTTATGAACTATGTTGTCCTGCACCCACTAGTAAAAATTATATATTCTGTGTGAATAATTTTTGGCTTGACTATATCTTATGGCTAATATGAAAAGTCTTGTTTATCTACACCACGGTGCCGTCACATGTATTTTAGTAGTAGACTTTGCATACCTCATGCTGGCTTATTTCAGTCGTACAGACTGTGATATTAAGAGCATGATATCTTTGTGTCTGTGGGGAAGAGAATACTTGCTTAATGGATGATGTGTTCACTTTTCGTCATTGAAACTGTCTAGACAAATCGCTCATGCTTTGCAGGGTCATGGCCTACCAGAGCTGACGGCAGAAGGTTATGACTCTCAAAGGTACTTACATTAAAATCATCTAGATTAGCGGTTACGAAGACTTAGTTTTACTCAGAACACAGCCTCTTTCTGCAACTGTTTTACAGAGACTGTTTACATAACCAACTGCAGTTTAGTTCACTTTGGCATGGTTGTGAGAGCTTTGAGTTCAACAGCGAAAACAAGCACTTTTAACAAGCTTTAGATGTTGAGCTGTGGATAGTCTGAAGTCCCGCTTTGTCCGGTGACAGTCTGTCAGCACGAGTAGATAGTGCTGAATAATTAATGATCGAGGCACTGACAATCAGCAGACGGGGAGCTCAATCAGTCCCCTTTGATTTGGATCCCTGTGGTGTTTTGCAAATAATCATGTTTGGGCATAAAGCTGTGCGACAGTCCAATATCAATATGCAAATTTATACATATAATATTATATGTATAGCCAGGATACGGACATTTAAGTAATTTTTTATAAACATTACAGTGCATCTTAAGACAAAACAAAGGCACTGACCTGTTTGAAGATCAGTCCGTTTTTTTTTCAGTACAAACAGCTCAGATTTACATTTTAGTCTAAGACTAGACTTAAGCCTGGTCTGTGAAACCAGGGATCAAAGGTTATTTTGATTTGATCAATAAGGTTTTGATACATTGTAAATACAGACTGTATTTTAGTACAGCTGATATCACTACAAAAAAATAGTGGTATTGCATATTCACCAATCAGCATACAGAAGACATGTTATCCTATTAATAACGTGACTTAGACATCTAAGTGCAATTGAATTATACACTGAATTATATTGTAAGTCTGGTTTGAAATGCACGGGAACAATTCATAGATCTTTGATGTAGTGTATTGCGTATATGCAAATCCTGCAGAGTAAAATTACATCTCTAACATCAGCTCTTTGCTGCTTTTATAACCCCATTCATCACAAAGACAAGAAACAATGAGCACTCACGCACTTTATAACTTAACTTCAGCTCGAGCCACCTTCCCCAGCTTCATCTCATCAATACTAATAATGGTTTGTTAATGATTCTACATCTACACCGATCTGCAAGCATTTATATTTCCTCTACACTTGGCCTTCCGTCCACACTGAAAACTTTAAAGCGTTATACCCAATAGGGTTGGGCGATGTTGACCAATTTGGCTGGAACTAAAACACCAAGCCCCGCCCCACGACTAACAAAAATAACAGTGTTCGCGCAAGCAGATGAGAGAAGACCGAGCGCTCGAATGATCGCGCGCGAGTCCCTGAATTGCACGCGGATGTCATATCAAGCGCACGCGAGTGTTTGAAATGAGCTCGCAGGCCTCGTTTCTTCGAATGTACATCTGTTTTCCTGTCGCGGAAATGATTTACCGCGCTCGCCAGCATCAGTGGTGCGCTCGCTTATTAATGACATAGATTTTCCGCCATAGATTAAGTGTGTTTTTCGCGAGCTGGTTGCTGCAGCTGTGGCGGGGCGGAGGGTCGCGATGCCGGCTCAGCATCGTGATGTCTTTCGCCCACCGACGATGGACAATGGCATCGTCTATCGACCCAACCCTAATACCCAATTTTTTTTACAGTGTTAAGTGTCATTTTTTAGCTGTCGATACGTTCTCCAACTACTGTATAAGTAGAAAGGTATGAACACCATGGCTCTGAAAAATGAACTTGTTATTAAAATGATCGTGTTCCCTCAATAATAGCAGGTCAGTATTCAGCGATGCTCAGCTAATTAGAAGGTTAGACTATCCATTGACTTCGTGATCTACAGACTGTCAACGTATAAAATATCACACCGGCTTTTTTGTCTCGTAATCCCTTGCCGTGTTTGGCAGGGCTGTGAGGCGGTACAGTGACCTTAATTAATCATCCATAGGTGGCTGGCCCAGAATAGAGTGACATTCAAAAGGACAGGGGCCTGTGGATATGTTTCCTTTCATGAAGAGAAGCATATTGACTCTCTCTGTATACTCAAGCAGGCGGGGGGCAGTCACATAACCTGGCTTTGCCTTGTGTCACAGTCCACAGTGTGTGACAGGCTGGATAAGATCAAGCAGGCTGCCTGAAGACAGGAGCTTGAGAATTACAAATCGTGACTTGCATGTTTTTGGTCGCGGTCTCGTCATGTGAGCCTCCGGACCCTATGAGAGCTGCCGGTTGAATCACACGACTAAGGATATTTGAGTAGGTCAATCAGCACCGTTTGTAATTACCTCTCCACACACCAGCGCGTTTGTGGAAATGTCACACTCCACTGTAGGCTTACTGCTCCGTTATGAATATTACACACGTAGCATTAGAGCACTAATGGCATGTAAATGAGTATCACACACAATTACATGGCCCGTTCTTAATGCTTTACATAGCGTAAACACTTTGTCAAGCAGATCATGAAAAATATGCACAGTGAAAGTTTTTTTTGGAGTAGAATAAAAATGATCTAATCCGAAAAAGCTTTTATGAGCTTCACTAAATACAGACCGTTGGTCGAATGTGCTTCTCTCTGTGCTTAGATCCGTTCCAAGAAATTAATCTACATCCTAATCTGATGGTTACGTCACATGAGTTATAAAGTCCAGTTCTCAGAAAAAAGACTGATCTGAGAACTAGAATATGCAAGATTATATCTCGCTTTTCTGATTTTTTTACAAAACTGAGATATAAACCTGCATTTCTGACATTTTTCTCACATTCGCGAGTTTATGTCTTGCAATTATGACTTTTTTTCTGAAACTGAAATTGTAAGTTATAAAATCCAATTCTGAGGAAGCATTACTATTTTTCTCACAGAACTGCAAGTGTTTATCTTATATGAACAGTATAATAAGCAGCTACGAGTTATAAACTAGCAATTCATGAAGTGACACGTCGCAGTGAAATCAAAACAAATGTTGTTCCTTTTCAGGAACTCGAACTGCGTCCAAAAACGCTTTGGGAACGCC
>JAUCNO010000663.1:15241039-15252994 GCA_032353835.1 Enteromius viviparus
AATATTTAGAATGTTTTGCTGTTTTCCCCTCCACCAATGCAGAGACTGGAGCCGCCTGGCGAATTCGCGTCTGTTGTTCACGCGTCTAGATTTATTTGCGCAATTCGCGTCCAGTCTGAACGCACCATAACAACGCAACCTGCAGAAAAAGACTGACAAAATTCCAAATTTTGGAATTTGCAAACGAAGACAAATGATACAGTCAAAAGTTCCAATGCATATCAGCACTGCTGCTCGACCAATCAAATCTTGAGTATCAACATTAGTGGCGTACAGAATTTGAAAAATGATTTTGACTCACCCCTTAGTTTCCAAAAATAAACTAAACAATGAGTTCTGAAGAAAGCAGAATTGTGAAGCTTGTATTGTGCACTTACATAATCCCCCAGTTTATTATTTAAGCTATAAAGTGGTTTCAATCATCCTGTTGAGGATGGATAAGATTCTGGTTATGCGTTACCTACAGAACTCCTCAGAGTGCAAGCGCAATGAACATTTTTGTGAGAAGTGTATTTTGAGCTCTCAGTTGAGGACAGTATAATGGTTAATCTAATGTACATTGTTTTCCAGCTCTGCTTACAAGACACTTCCTGTTTACTTCAGTTGAACTTCCACCACAATCAAATAAATGCCGTAGATCTGGCTGTATTTCTATGTCTCTTCTTTTCCCCGTCTGCCTATCAAATCAGTCTGAAGTGGCTCAAAGGTCGGCCGCTCTGTGTCGTAATGGCTTCCCGGCTCTGCTACAAAAGCTGCTCCCTCCGCCTCACCGTTGCCATGGTTTCTAAGGTTGGAAAGGGTGCGGCTGAAACCTGCATGTCTCCTCCTTTTTTTAAAAGCATCTGTTCAGAGATTATGTTCAGCTTTGGCTGAACTGTCATATCACATGACTCTCGGATGGCTTGATCCGTAATAAAACATCCTAAACACCAAACACCATGTGATCTTTAGCACCAGAGGGTGGAAAAAATGCCACTTCTGCAAATCAGTTAATTGCAGACATAAATAATCCAAGCTGTGTGACAGGCGCTCAGACGTCATGACTCTTCAGCTCTTTCAGGGTTTGCTGTCTGCAAGCATCGATCTGTTCTCCCTATCAAACTTCCCCTGAACCTCAGAGGGTCCTCTCAACAGGCCGTCAGTCAGCTCTCGGTCCCGCCCCCTGGCTGTCTGTGATTTCCTGCCACACCCCCTGGGACGTGTTGGCAAGTCGTCAATAATGAGGAAAGCTCTCCTCGTTCAACCGGCCAATCGCAGCGCTCTGAGGGACGCGAGCTGTAATTCTTGAAATATTCACAGAGGGAATACATTTACATTGGAAAGCATTAAGCCTGAGTTAATGAGTGCTAAATTCTCTCAACACATGCGTGTCCATCACAGGTGACAGCAAGATAATGAGGGCATCTCCTAGCAATCAGAATTTAAATGATGTTGAAAAGGTATCTAGAATCAAAAAAGCAATATATATATATTACCTGTGGAATAACAGAAGAACAGGAGCATCATAAAGACACCTGTATGATATGTGTTATGCAAATTTACTAATGATCAAACCTGCCTTCATAGTTTTTTTTTTTAGCCTTTTAGTATATTTGTACTAAATAAATAGAAATTAGCATATAGGTTGTGGTTAATGTTTATTTTCATCTTTTAAGGAAACATAAGAAAAACTGGCCACACTTTATAATAGCTGGCCTTACTTCAAAAAATAAGTACAATGTGAAATGTACAATGTAGACAATAGGTGCATTATACCAAATGATTCATTTAAATGAAAGTAGATAGTAGTTAAGGCCGCCTAATATGAAGTGGGACTGAAAACTTTTATTACAGTAATATTTTAAAATGAACACTTACTGGACTGAAGCTACTTAAGTGGTAAATAATAGTTTGTTCGGATTATGTCATCCATACAACCCTTGTGTATTAAATTTGATAAAATACATATATGCAAAATTCCCAGTAAACTCTTCTGGTTTTATATATCAGCCTTTACAGGGTTTAGAAAGCCAATAGGGTCAAGTTTTGATTCCATGCTGACTTTAAATAAATTGTAATAGTCTTGCCTCCCAGTTTTCTCTGACATTTCTGGCTCATATTGAAATGTCAGGTGGCTTCGGGACTGATAATGTGATAAATCTCCCTTCTTCAACCCTTTGTTTCTTTCTGTATTTCCCTCCTTCTGTCTCGTTCTCTGCATCAGGGCTCTGTATAGTTGGAGAAGTTTCTCCTGAGCACTTCTTCATCCTCTCTGTGCTAAGAATAGCCCTCGTGTTTACTCACTTTGTTCCACTTTCCTCCCTACTTTCACTGTAAGCTCTTTTCCTGGAGTTTTACTGGGCCAGCAGTGATGTACAGCTCTGTGCTGTAACTTTGGCCTGATAAGAGCTGAACTTTTCCCCTCTCGGAGGTACTTCATCAGTCTCTGGTGTATGAAGATGTGTTTTTGTGGAATGTGTTGAGGTTGAGTGTGCATATATATGCTGTAAACAGAGCCTTTTGTTTCTGCAGCTGTACGTCCAAATAAGAGCAAGGCTACAGTCTGCTGGTGATACATTACTGTAATATGAAGAGCACACACACACACACACACACACACACACACACTGACTGGATAAATCCAGAACGTAGAAGGTATGCATGGCCTTCATTACATACGCTATCAGTCAAAATATTTTTATGTTAATACATATGCTTAAATAGTTTATTTGGTTAGGAATTTCTTTCAAAAGCAAGTAAACAATCAAACAAGCAAATATTGTGTAAATACAATGCTATTTAATTTTAGCTTTTAAAAACACATAAATATGTTTTGAAGAATAGCACTTGTTATTAGTTTCAGCAAATATCCAGGGCTATTCTTCAAAATATATTTACATTCAAATTACCCCACATTTTGGCATAGTCTTACCTGTATGTAATATATGTATAAATGTATGTACATTAGAACATTAGATTGTTATAAAATATAATTTATAATGAATCTCATGCCCAGGACCCTTTTGTGTCCCCTTGATGGTCTTAACAATAACAAAAATAATTTCTTATTTAAATTTAAGCATTTTTTAGACTTTTTTCCCCTCTCTTTGTGGCCCATATATTTTCCAAAATATTTGCCATACACTCATTTGCACATACACATCATTACTGTAAAATATGTTCTGGCACCTTCTGCATAGCTCCTTCTCCACATTGTTTTGTCCTTCACCGTGGCCACTGATCAAGTCACTTTTTAATACACTTGATGGACAGTGTTCTAGTCTGTTCTCCTTGGCGAGGGTGTAATTAGGGCTCGTCTGGTTCCAAGTTGAAACCCGAGTGCGGCTCATTATCACTGGTAGTGGTATAGTGTGTCTGTTGATTTCTGCAGGGAAGCAGCCAGTCAAGCTTCCTCTTACTGCTGGAGCTCCTGCTGGCCACCAGAGGCGCCACAGACCAACGAATCAGACTATAATCATCTCTGAACATCACAGATGCATGCTGAACATCAGAAAGTGCTATATTTGTGACCCTGGACCACAAAACAGTCTTAAGTTGCTGGGTTATATTTGTAGCAATAGCCAAAAATACATTGCATGAATCAAAATGATCAATTTGCTTAATGTCAAAAAATAGAATATTAATTAAAGATCATGTTCCTTTAATACACGTTTTGAATTTCCTGCCATAAATATATTAAAACTTAATTTTTGATTAGTAATTGCATCACTAAAAACTTCATTTGGACCATTTTAACAGTGATTTTCGCAATATTTCGATATTCCAGATATTCAAATGGTTGGAAAATTAAAAAAATGTCACTTATGACTCGTTTTGTGGTCAAGGGTCACATATGACATTTTAAAATAGCATATGCATATATGGCATATATAAAAAAAAAAGATTCATCTACATTATTAAATGCAGAGTAAAATGTGTGAAACCTTGAGTAATGCAGTCCTCTAGTTGTGCATCAGTGCAAAATATGTTTGCAAACTGCAAGTTTTGATATCTATAAAACGGTTAGCATTCTCATGAATGAACGCTTCTTCAGAGGAAGCTAGAGACCAAATCAGCCTCACCTGACTTTCCTCTAATATAAAACAATTTCTGGGTTCAGAGTAAATCTATTTATAGGCTCTGGCACTCTCAGCATTGAAGAGGATTGATTGTGTCAGGTAATGAGCGTGTCAGCGGCGTATCCCGGAGGCTCATATTAATGAGCAACAGGGATCTTTTTGTCCACTGGGTCACCTCATGCAGGCAAAAAAGACCAATTTCCAATTAGAATGACTCAGGAGTCGAAAAGCCCCAAGTAACACTTTATCTAACACAGGAGTGTGTGTGTGTGTGTGTGTGTGTGAGAGAGAGGGAGAAAATGATGAGTGTTTGACAATTAGTTTTTCCTAGAGGACGTGTGCTGAGACTTTCTTTTGTTAAATAAGGATTCTGTTGGTTTGTATGAGACTCACAGTGCAAATGTTAGATTGTGATTTGAACCTGAACATTAACAATAAGGTTATTAGATAAAACAACGTATTTAAGATTCTGACTGCTGTCCACAAGGTGCGGTTTATTTTGAATGTTTGTTTTGGTGCAAAAAAAAAAGGTCCAAAAGATGTATTCGGACCATTATACCATTTCACGAGCTCCCTCTTCCTCATTAAATAACCAATAGTAATCATGTTTGGTGTGCTGTCCAGGACCCCGAGCCCTAGGGGATTAACCCCTAGTTATTATTAACATCATTAAAAAAAGTTTTATTGAGATTAATTTTAATGCACAATAACAAAATATACACTTTAATATGCATTTTAATATAAATAATGTACGAAAGTGTACATTTTTTTACAATATGTAATTAAATTTATTTTATTAAAATATTTAATTAATTTAATTTGTATTTGTTGACCCTTTTTATAATATGTTTTAATGCATTATATATTTTCATACATAATTATAACTATAATTATAAATAAAAAAATATTATTAATTAAGTAAATTATAATAAAAGTTTCTTTTTCATTTTTTTTAAAAGGATTATAATTATTTAGGAAATGATGCATGTTGCAAGACATAATGCATTAAAACGACCTTTAAAATAAATGTTTTATATATAAAGATTTTATTTAAAGTATTTAATAATAATAATAATAACCAAGCAAAACAGGAACAATTTCACTAATGATATCAATTATTCTTGTCATTTTGCATTCTTATTTAATTTTGAAATCAAATCTGTGCACAATGTAATCAGCAGGGGGCAGTGCAGCCCTCCAGGTACTGTGAACATCTAATGTTTTTACTGCAGATAAATGGAGTGAAGGTAATCTGTTGTTTAGTGCCATTTAAACCATAATAGAAGAGTGTATACTGTTCATTTCATCTTTCACGGCAGACATTTTAACCATTGAGGATTAAACAAAGCAGATGCACTTCAGTCATTTAATAATTTAGAAAACTGTCAGTTTGAAAAGTACACAGACAGACAGCATCGTTTATTATACCATAATTATGCACCAAAATGGACACGATGTAAGAATAGTAATGCCAGAGCTATTATGTGGGTCCTCACAGCTGAGGGACTGAGCTTGCTGTTTGTGAAGATGAAGCCATGTAGAATTAATGTGTTGTGCCACACAACTTGTCATTTATTGACTCTGAAATGATAGCAGGAGTCACCGGGACCAAAGGGAATAAAGGGTTTGATTGCTCTGTTCTCTCCTGACTCACTGAAACATAAACCTGACTCTCTACCTGACTTCATTCACTCGTGTTATTCTGTGCTGCTCACTTTGTGACCGTCTGGTGAATTCTGTTTGAACACATGCAAGCAAAGGATTTATTCATTTATGATATAGTAGGGTAACAAACAAATCTTCCATTTGTGAGAAACTGAACTGCAAAATTATTAATAAATACACAAACAAATTGATTTTGAAAGCTAACTTGTGTAAAAATGAAATGTCAAAACAACAGTGAAACGTAAATCTTGTTTTAAGTATACTTGGAAACAAGCTACATTTACAGTTCATGGTATGTTTTTATTCTGTAAATCAAGTTTATGCTTAATTTGTAATTTTATGCATTGTTACTTTTCGATTCTATTACACTTACCTTGCTTTCTTATTGCAAAAATGAACATAATTATGATTATGACTTCTAAAAAAGCCTTGAATGCCTCAATACAGCTTCACGTGTGTCCATAATGCATTGCAATATCTCATAATGCAAAAGAAAAAATCGATCCGATTTGACAGACAATGAAGATTGTTGATTAGAATACTTGCAGTCAAAACTCAACTCATTAAATATTAAATAAAAATGCATCATTCCATGTTTTTAAATGCTATGCATTTTTATGCTTATGAGTGTTACTGTTTGTCATACGCTTAGCAATTTTTTCACCTTAAAGTTGCTGTTAAAATATCATTTCAGTAAGAATACAAGATTTTACAAGAAGTTTTAATCATGCCTTCATAATGTTATTAAATCGAAATAAGTGCTATTTGAGGAAATGTATATTTGGTCAGAATCTTCAGAAAATGTTCAAGCATCTAATTTTCTGTCCTTTGGTTTGTTTTAGTAATGATTTTCTATCTGTCGTGTCTGACTCACAGCTCTCATGTTTTGGAGATCTCAGTAAGCACACTTCATACACCTTCCCCTGAAAATAGGCTGCAATTTCACCTGTCCTCGATGCTTTAAAGGAAGGCACGGTGGTTAGGAGACAGACTCTCAAGACTGAGAGGACGTCGGTTCTGGGTTTCTATGCTAATAATCACCGGAGCTGCCAGGTTGTTGTTTTGCCGTGCATTTATGAAACACTTCAGCTCTCGGCTTATCTGTGATCATCAGACGTGATTTCACGGAGATGGGATATGGATTATGCTGATATGCTACTGACTGTGTGAAATATCTTACCGGATATGTTTATCTCACAGAACCTGATCAATAAGGCGGGCTGGTGTGTAAGCAGGGTTATGAGTCATACAAAAACTAATGGAAAATACCTCCTAAATTCTATCAATTTGAAGCAAAGAGGATGCAAAATTATTAATTATTATTAAATGTGTAATGAAAATCAGTTGAAGTTGAAGCTGTGTTTATAGACACACTGGGTACTTCCAAAATTATTATCTGTAGTGCTGTCAAGCAATAAATCACCTCCTGTGTGTATTAATTATGCATACATAAATATAAATATACATGCATCTGTATGTATTCATATAAAAAATATGTTATGTTTATATATTAAATATGTACTGTATATGTGTGTATTTATATATACGTAATAAATAGAGTGCACATACATATATTATGTAAACAAAAACTTTTATTTTAAGATGTAATTAATCAGAATTAATTATTTTATATTAAAAAGTGTTCCTGCTATTTAGGTAAAAAGTCTGAAAAAATATTTTAAACAAATTATTTTTACAAAAAATATTGTTGCAAATGTAAGATATTAAGATAATATTCTTACAATTGAGAATATATAACAATTGTGCTTAGAAATGTTTAAAAAATAAAAAAATATTAAAATATATATTGATGTAAGTATTTACAGTTACAGCATTTTTTGTTTACAGTTTATCAAAAGTATACTCTGTGGAACAGTATGTTTTTATTATATTTAAATGATAATGGATTTAGTCTACATTTTTTAATGTATATTTATTTTTTTCTTTTGTTACATACGATGAGGTTTTTATTGTTAGGCATTGCAAAAGGTTGATAACATGAATACAGTATGCTGCTTTCTACAATACCTTCTTATGGCTAAACACTGTGTTCTTTGTGAGAAGACAATCCCATAATCCACCGCAGTATCATATAGTGCATTATTTAAAAGCAAACTTCCCCTATTATTTTCTTTAGGACATTGCCTTTCATGACGTGTGTCAGTGTCAAGAATGGAGTTATTATTAAAATGCTTCTGAACCACCTCAAATGAGTTATTAATTTCTGGCTCATTTCCTGCACAAACCAAGCCTTATGGTCTTCACTGGCCACCTGTGAACAATGGTTACTTTGACCTGGCTATAGTTGTAGTTTAGGCATGGACAAATTGTTTGTATCGGTTCCATCTGTAGAAAGGAAGCACTGCCAAAGCAAATCAACGTGGCATGTACTCCCAAAGAATGAGCATGTGACTCAAATTCATTTTTACATTAACACCACATCATTATACAGTAATCCAGATTTTCATTGCGATGACTGCCTAGTTACTCAACCCTGTGTACAATTGCATGACATGTGACGTGCCATTAGTCACTCGACCACTCTAGTGTTACACACACACACACACTCATTAGAAGAGATAAATGACATTTAAGGATCATTCATGTTAGATGATGTGCATTTTTATGTGTCCCCGTGCCTCAAGAGAAACATGTGACCACTTTATCAATAGACAACTTAATTACTAGCAGCTTACCAATAAACCAGAAAACCCCAAGAGAGCGGATGCAAATTTGCTCTGTTGCAAAGCGATAATAAAGCAGCTGAGCTGATCTCCAACCCTCTGATCATAAACCTGAAGCAGCATAAGCAGAAGACCATGTAAATAAAAGCAATTCAATTAAAGAGGAAAAGTTTTAGTGCTTGTATTAAACATCATTATCATTATTTAAATTCCTTTCAGTTAGCATGCATAGACTCTGGTCGATCATGAGGTAACCATCATATGTTATTTGAAGCATCGTATTTGTGTACAAACCGAATCAGACATCTGCTGATTTGGGAAAATCTTCTGGTGTAGATCTGATTCCACTTGTTTTCAAGTGTTCTTATAATTTGTAGTGAGGAGTGAATATTTCTGTTAGATTGTTACATTAGTGGTAATAAGTAACCACTTTTAATTTAAACTAGTCATTGAATCATTCACTCAACTGATTTGTTCGAAAACATTGATTTAGTAGGAACACCATTACCTGTGTTGCATTTACATGCAATCTTTTAATGTGATTACAATTTTGACAATATTGTGATTAGAGCTGGGCGATATATATCGAATGATATCTTTATATTTATCTCAGTAAAGCCTTTGATTAGCGCTAAATCTCCATCAGCTGTTTTTAAATGCAGCGCCAGTTTATGAACAGAGCCGTAGATCACTGACAAGATACGCGTTAGTTTTGCGGGTGATTCAATGGCGCATTTTCTCAGTCATATACGGCTCTCTTTATTAGCTGGCGTTTCTTTTGAAGAAAGCTGATGGAGATAATGTTTAGGCAGCCTGTAGTTATCGCAAAATAAGCCCCTTCCGCGTTATACAAGACCATCCGTTTTGCATCGTGTCCTGATCACACTGTCGGGGCTTATTTCTACGATAACTACCGGCTGCCTGTATATTATCCCTTGCTTATTAGGTCAGCAGTAAAGACACTGTTTAATAAAATGGGATTAAATAATATTTGTCAAATGCGGGTGAGATGAGTACATACATGTTGATGCTCTGCACTTACTCACAATCTCTCTCGATATGGCAACATCAAAAATGTTAGTCAATAGAAAACAAAGTTCCTGGCATTACTTATTTGAAAAAGTAACTCAGATATTTCCTTTCAAGTTAAAAAGTAATGCATTACTTTACTAGTTGCTTGAAAAAAGTAATTTGATTACGTAACCTGTGTTACTTGTAAAGCATTAACCCAAACATTGGTGCTGGGCATGTGAATAATGGCAATAAAAGTATAACCACATAATCATGTGTTTCCAATGAGCCTGGGTTGTCATAATCACTGATTGATGGAAATGAAACAAAGCACCATACCATGTTGTTTGTTGTTACAATAGTTCTGTTGTGATTTTGTTTGGATCTGTTTTTGTAAGAGCAAAAACCAGAATATGATAACTGGCAGTACAGTTTCTAAAATGTGCTCAGATTTTATTCAACATGTACTCTGGGTTTATTGAACTATTGTATAACAGCATTGTCACATAGCCATGCTAACCTCTTGGAAATGATCCAACCCTGGCACCACTAGTTCTGTAGTGATTTGGGCACACATTTTGAACTAACAGCAGATCTATGGTATATGGTCTATGGTATAATAAAGTGGTCCAACACAAAAGAGGGTCTTTGGGGCAATCTATGTTAATTCCTTATTTATACTAGTGGCAGCAGATATTACTTTTTTATTGCTTGTTCTAAGGATGAACAATAAACCCGTGACCTTGTTTTGCTATTCACTAGTTGTTAGGTGACTGTATTGTAACTAGAACCAGGCTGTTTGTGCTCCAGATATCAGTGATAGTGATGGGAAGTCAAGTTTGTGTCTGTGCTTTCAGAGTTTGCTTCAATGAATTGGTAAAAAAATAAAATAAATATTGTGCATAAACACTGTATACACAATACTAAAGTAAAATTTATTGACATATCTTGACTGTAAAATGCAGTTTGTTAAGCAGCGGTGTGCTATTGATCATACTGTATGTACGGTTTTCACCTGGCATACGCTGCTGAAAAAGTACTATGGATTTATATTGAAGGAGATCAATTGTTAGCAAAAACAATACATTTCATCTGGTTTTCAGTTCTCCATCAGTGTGGAGTAGCTCTCGGCTTCGGCTCATGCAGTGCTCGAGTGCCTGTGAATAAACTCTTCTCTTTCAACTGCAGTGACTTTGTAGCATCTGCATTAGCAGATCTCACCAGCTGAAGTCAAAGGGTTAGCAGGAGATTATCAGGGGGTTTAGACGTGTGGTTTTGTAATGCTGATACTTGCTGAAGTGTAAATGGAGCCTAATGGATTGGTAAGTGGTTTGGTGCTGATGCTGGTGAAACAGTTTGAAGCAGTTTTCTGCCAGTTTATATGTGTGTGTGTTTGCGAGTGTTGATCTGTGGCTGTCAGAGACTGTCTTGACCTGATGTAGGCCGATACTGCTCTCATGTGTCTCTGTTCCACTCAGCAGGGGTTTCACGAGTCAGCTTGATGGTACATGAGAAAGGTCAGTTAGTTTTACATTAGCAGCTTTATACCATATACACTTACACATACAGATGGACAGACAGGCCTGTATACTGTATGTTTGAAAATTCTTGTGTATTATGTTCATTTTTCAAGGTAACACAGAGAGATAGAATGACAGAGCTTCTGTTTTCCTTGCAAGGAAATTGGATGGAACTCCAAAAACAGACAATAAATTGTGAAAGTAGTCCATACAACTCTTGCACTACGTTCTAAGTCTTTTCAAGCCATTGTATGAAGAGCAGATCAAAACTGAAGGAGCATTTAAATCTTAACTGTGGTCATTTTCAAAGCAACCATGCCATGCCAGTTTGTGTCAGATATACAGTATGACATGTTTGCACTTTATCTTAAAGGGTTAGTTTACTTCAAAAGGAAATTCTTGTCATTAATTACTCACCCTCATGTCATTCCAAATTTACAGTAGATTCAGATGTAGATTTGGATTACTTTAATGATGACTACCTTTCTGGACCTTGAATATGTCAGTTCCCCTTCAGTCGAGTTCACTCAGACGTTACATCCCCATCCCCTTTACGTACATAACCTCAGACGTTCCCTCGCTGTCTGTGGAGAGTCAGAAAGTCCAAAATATCTTCATTTGTGTTCGGAAGATCAACAAAGGTCTTAAGAGTTTTTGTTGACATGAGGGTGAGTAATTATTAAGAGAATTTTCATTTTTGGTTGAACTATTCCTTTAATTAATGAAACTTCTAAAAAGACTTGGTGAACAGCACATTTGTATCATATAAATGTGTGTGACCAAAGAAAATGTAGGTCACATTGTGACCTCTGAATTGGAAGTGTGTAATCTTTAAGGCTGCAGGTTTGAAGCATTGAAAGAAAGTGCAAGATTTGTAAATTTTTTATATGCTTATATATATATATACACACACACACACAAATTGTCCAAGAAATTATCACGATAAACGATAATATTGTCGATCTGAGACCATTTTTATCTAGAATAATGATAATGGCATAATAATGCACATACGCC